>CCAG010005272.1:0-57501 GCA_001077435.1 Glossina morsitans morsitans
ATTGTTACACAAAATCGCACCTGAGATTGTTATAATATATTCAGCGCATTGACCGCCGTCGTGTAGGTCGTTGTAATTTTCACAATTAAGCCTAACGCAAATTTTAAATTCCCTCAAATAGAAAATTTGTGCTTTCATCGTTGATTACTGCACTTATTATGCGTTCAGCCCAATCCACTACGGATTATTTCTGCTAACTAGTGTAGCGCATTTATTAGTTTTAAATAAATCCATTACATGTCGACATGTCGACAACACAACATTGAAACATTCCAGTATCCAAACAAGCAAAGTTTATAAATTGGGCAGACAACAACAAAAATTGAACAAAACAACAACAAATATTGAACAAAAGCTAGCACTCGAAGAGCATTTACAAAATTTAAAATTTAAACATTAAAATAGAAGTTTTACGAATAAATTGCACTATGTCCTCACAATACTATGAGCGATGGGAGAACAAAGAAAACTGTACTACAAGTCTAGTAGGGACGCATAATTGCTGCTACGCTGGTGATGTCGATTTGCACCGTTGACCAGATCAATGAGAAGCGAATTAAATAAAAGCAGATCTGCCGCTTTTCTTTATGTTCAGAGGGATCGATCTTCCTCTCACTCGTTAAGAACATATGACCACCATTGAAATAATAACCAAATAATTAGGAAAAGAGGGAAGAGAGAAAGCACCAAAATATCATAATAATCTTCTCCAGCTGTTTCGTCACTTTCATCAAATAAGACAATGTTTTCGTCCCTTCCCAGAGAAAATATATCAAATTTTGCAAATATTTCTGCACAATTTTATTCGATATATTGGATTTGCAACATGTACGTGGAAATCATGCATTGTTCGTTTACACATATCCTCATGGACGGTTACGATAATTTTGCAATTCGTATAAACTTTCGTTCACTTCAACACGAGCGAATACACGAATATGAAACGCGGTTTTCTAATATAACGGAAGTAGTATCCACCTGTGCTTAATCTAATTTCGATCAAATTCAGTCCGCGATTTCGTTTTCCGGGGTACCCCGTTTTGGGTGCGGCAAGTTCAATATATTTAGTAGGGTTAAGTATATTTTTCTGTTCATTAATGAAAATTGTCTCTCTTAGCGGACATGTACTTTCGCGAATTTAGTTAAACATCTAATTAAGCTTTTAAGTTGGCACCATAAAATTATACGTTCTGCTTATTATGGAACCCACAAACACGGAAACTTGGAAAAACACGTGTAAATTACAATCGAGTTAACTCAATATCGACTCAATAGCTATAACCCGGCGACCAACAGTGACAATATTGAAACCTTATTGTAAATTATATACTTAGCACTTTCTTTTTTGTTTTCGATATTGTAAAAACCAACTTAGCCTTGAATGAACGAGACGTTACTTTTTATTAGTCACTTAAAATAAATTCTTTGAAAAAAGAAAAGAATATCGATTGCATATTGAGAGTTTCTCGCTATAATTACAAATAAAAATTTAATTAAATCAAATCTTAAAAAGACTAATTATTTGCCATGGGGTAAGTATTACACATCAATGCTTTATGAGAAGAAAGCCTTTATTCTCCAGCATATATCGACAAAAAAATATATTTTCATAACTAAGAGACGAAGATGATACGACTAATAAGGGATGCAAACCATTTTGGAAGCACCATTGGAAGGGAGTTTTCAATTTAAGTACTGGGATTCTTTTTGCTCCTCTCCTCTTCCTCGAAAACAGGGCAAGTTAATTACAAGTCGATAAACTCGTCTCTTATTATAATTTGAAAATAATGGTTAATCTATTGCAGGCATTTTCCGTTCTTTACGTATTTCTGCTAATGTGTTTTTGGTGGGTCTTCGAGTCGACCACGCCGGTTACACCATCCATCTTGCCAATGATAGTATTTCCGATGTTTGGTGTTCTTGTAAGTATTGACTGTGAATCTCTACTGCAAGCTTGTGTATGACCATATAGGATTTTATTAGCATTCGGAAGAGACTTGCATGTCCTATACGACAAGTCCACAATTCGTTTTTATGTTTTCATGTTTTTTGGCGATAACGATGGACTATTCAAAAGCTTCAGATTATATGGCGTACAAATGGGTATCATTTTTTTCTCATAAACCACGAAGGTCAGCAGGCATATCTCCTTTGCTTTGTGTTTCAGAAATATATTTAAATTTTTTCAGACTTCACATTACCGTTTGCTTGACGTCATATCTACTTTCCCTATTTGTTCAGGATGCGGTGGTCTGCGCTCTAATGATACCACTGTCACGGGGTATAGTTCAAGTATTGGAAAATATTAGTATCGGGCATTTATATGATGAGACAATAGAAGTTAAAGAAGATCAGTAAGTAATTTGGTATTAAATAAGCAATAAAATCTCAGACGATGTAAGGCAAGGGTTGGACACTCCTTGTCATATGTTCGATTATGATTTACAGTACGACACGAATATAATTGGCGCATGAGTGGGCGTCCGCGAAAAATTGTACATTTAGACGAAAGAAAGTATTCATTGAGCTACTAAAATGCATTCACAAACGCCCACAGTCCTGACTAACGAGAATGAAAAAAGCATCCATTAGCCCGTATAGGACATATAGCTGACACATAGGATATAAATATAAATACGCGACACACATGTACGAGGACACTGTTTGCATTCTGATTTTAGGATATCGCACACGTCATTTGGAACCGTCAATTAGAAGCTAGGCAGATAGATGGATTAGGTCAACCTAAGTCCGACATTAAACAGTCTGTTTAACTAACTTTCTAGCTGATTCTTGAGAGAATGAAAAGAATAAGACATGCTATCTCTTTTTTAATCCCGCTTTGCATACGCGAGCTAACAAGTGTCGAATGAAATCATATATTGGGCCAGTTTGTACAACAAGAAGGGAACGTGAAAACAAATAGATGAGCGTATGCAAATCCAATCCCTTGTCTACGTTGACCTTTAGGGCACACACACATTTTCGAATGTGTCCATTGAATTGATTGCTTTTTGCATTCTGTAAATGGCTCGCATTCTTGATCAACGTGGCATATGGAAGTCATTTAGCTATGTGCATAGATCAGTTTATTGTTGGAAGTGCTGCGATTGCGATGACTCGAGATAGAAAAAACCGCACGAATCTTAGGGGTTTGGCACAAATACAATTAAAAATTACTCTTGCTTACGCATCGCATTTCTCGCATCGATAATGTAAATTGACATTAAGCGATGAACATTTTGTAACCATCTTACGATAAATGTAACAGAATTTTCGAATCTTAAATTTAAGAAAAGTATTGAATAAATAATAAATTTTCGAATAAATTTTTTAGGCCGGCAACTCCCACAAAGTTAACTATTGGTTTTGTGCTTGGTGTAGCATTCTCGACCCATATTGGTGGCATTGCGACATTGTCTGGTTCAGATACAGGATACAAATTAAAAGAGCTATACGATGAGTAAGTAAGAAATCGTATGGCGTTCTCTTTAAAGTACGTAATTGACCTAAATAAAATATTTCAGAATAATGCCTGGTGCCAAAGGGGGCCCAATAACATATGGAACCTATTTAGCGATAGCAGCTCCTTTAAGTTTCATTTTATTCCTCATAACTCTAGCATATTTGCAAGTGGTTTGTTTGGGATTGTTTCTCCGCAACAGTCCAACAAATCTGATGTATGATAACGAAGCTTCAAAGGACGCCATAAAGGTGGCATTAAATGAATTGCCACCCATGGATCTACATCAAGCGATGGCAATAACCTTTTGGATTTTTTGCTACGTATTAGCATTCTTTTTAAAACCAATCTTCATGCCTGGCATAGCAGAAAGTATAAGCGAAGTGTAATAGGTCCAAAACTCAACCATTTCGTTCTTTTCATAACGTTCTTTCTCTTTTCTTAGGGTTGTTAAACATTCCGCTATTAGCATGCTGATTTGCCTCTTTCTATTCTATTTGCCGAACGCAGCCGACTTTTTGCCATATTTCATATGCCGAAGTAAGTACCAACCTATGTTGATGTGATGAAACGCAAAAGAAGGAAAAGACAATGCATCGCCTGTTTATGTACTTATAGGACCAAAATCTTATAGAACCATTCCCAGCTTGTTAAAATGGGGTGTTGCTCAAGCTGCTATGCCATGGAACTACTTTTTCATATTTGGTAAATAGTAAATGGATTCTTTCAGGCTTTGTTCAATATGTAAGTTTTTAAAACCTAGGCAGCAGCATGTCAATGGCAACAGGCATGAAAAGGACACAATGGCAAGCATGTGTTAATGTACTCAGCAACTTGAATGCGCAATTGCAAGTAATACTGTGGGTGTTGGCTGTCGGTGGCATATCTGTAATAGGAAAAAGTCATTTAGTGGCCGAGTTCTTCATACCATGGAGTACGTTCTTGGTAAAAGAAAGTACTATATTAACTCTATAGCGAAGTTTATTATTTTTGTTGTATTAAAAATGACAGAACTCCTCCGCATTACCACATCCAGGTCAACTGATGTACGCCATAGCATTTGCTTGTCGTATGACATTCTTTTTACCTATTAGCTCAGTTTCGAATTGTTTCGCCTGCAGCTGGGTGAATATAAGAGCTAAACATGTGGTAAGATCTTTATGTATTAATTCATTCATTTAGCATTTTTTCTTTTCACCTCTTGCTTGCAGATGATGGCTTCAGCTTTGCCGGTTTTAGCCGGCCTATTGCTGTCCATAATTTTTACGGTTACTTTGGTACCGCTTTTCCATCGTGGTTTTGGGGATATTATGGACTCTGCTGATTAACTTTCTCCGCTTTTTCGATGCTGTACGTAATTTTAACATACATACGTCTTTCCTCTGGTGAACTTTTTCACAAATTTGAAATTTATTTATTTTCCTCATATTTCGTGCACGTTGTGAATATTTCAATTTCAAATTTTACTTAATTCCAAAATTAAAATTTTTTTAATATATTAACTACGTAGTCTTTACATAACTGTGCCCAATTAATTGCCGAAAAAATTGCCTGGAGAGGAAATCTGTGGGACACTACAAACTTTCGCTTGCATAATTCGTGCGATATGTTCCATTGCACTTTTTTTTTCCCGATAACACGCGGGTTAACGAAGTCATTTGGTGGGATTTTTCATTTTCTAAATAACAATTGAAAAAATATACATATATATATTGCATATGTAATGTCAAAATACGGGAGACAGCATTTTATAGGTAACTGCATACAGGCTGTAAAGCTACCCGGCCCAAGATCATGGAAGAATTTAGTCGATTTTGCGACTTAGCAGATTTTTAATTGGAATGAACAAAACCCTTTGTTCGGATTTATTGCTCCCAAGTCAATATCAAAATTCCTCTAGGTGGACCCTATGATAACTATTTACGCTATATAGAGTGATACAAATTAATACAACTGAGATGAATCATTTAGACGAAATTTTAAGCTTTTCAATAAGAGCCAAGAATTTCCGTACTTCCTGTTTTCTCCAGAGTTTCAGCAATGTAGTGGACATAAAGACACGGCTGGCTCTAATCAGTATTTCTTACAAGTATTTAGAAACTAATATATGCATTTGCAAATAAAAATAATTTCGCTTTAAAAAAAAATTCGGAACATTATCCCGCTCCTGGCTATATATATCTCATCGTGGTACACTTTTTGCCCTCGTTCGAGTACGAGTTCGCGGTGAAAGAATATTCGAGGCTTACAAGACTCATTTGTTTGAACTACCATAAAGGGAGTGAAGTCGCTCTTCGCACAAACAATAAGTTAACGCTTCGAGCAAACACTCACCAGAAAACAGGGTTAGTAGTAAGCCACTCGCGTTGTTAGCGGCTTCTGGCAATATGAGGTCAAACGTTGTTGCTGAAAAGTTAATTTTTAGTGTTTTTCATGTTTCATGTTTTGTCAACAGGATTTTAAAGTTTTCGCCTCGTCTCGATTTTTCAAACCGGATCTAGATGGCCACACTGCCGGTAGGGCAAGCGCATATTCGCAATCGAGTAAATGAGTAAAACACATTTCCGTACATTTAGCCCGGTTTTTCGGAAGTTCTAAAGATCGACACATTTTTTGAACAGAAATCATAGATGCTCCTACCGAATATCGGCGTCAAACCTTTTATCAACGTAAAGTAACAAAGTGCTAGGACGCAATGTTCTCCCATTATGGGCGATGCCCTATCGCCTTTTCTGTAATGACACCGAAGTGTTTTCTGACCTTTTTAATGTTCCCCGGTCCGTGATTCCACTCTTCAACAAAATTTTAGCTAAATAGGTCAGACAAATACATGTCAAATTCAACACCAATGCACAAATAGATGTCGTTTAACTAACGAATTCAGCTAGAAATTTGTTGTAACGTTTTGATCATATTCTGGCGCAATGAATGTGTCAACCTAATGACATAATGTTTACGATACTGCGACATCAATTTAAACGATTTTTTGTTAGATATAATGGCAGCAAAACAAATTCGATATTTTGTGCAACGATTCAAGGTAGACCCATCTTTTATTATACAGGTCGATTCATAATATGATGATTATGCTTGCCTATTAGTCCGTCCGTCTTGTAGCTATCCAAGTGTATTTGTGTTCAACGTGCAGGTCGCAATTTTTCAGATATATTTATTGAATTTGGTGTTATGGCCCAAGCACAAACGCTATTAAAAATGTTTCGGATCGGACCTTTTTTCGACCACTTCCAATATAACATTTTGTTTTGCAAAGACCTTATATGGAAAAAAATTCAATTCTCTCTGTTGCTGAGCAACAGTATTTCTACATTGACAGTTGCTATGAAAAAGTAGGTTCTACGAAAACTGAAAAACTATTTGTATCGTAAAGAGGTATAATTTTTAATATTTCATGGTGACAATTGGCTCTTAATAGCAAATTGATAAAGAAGTCAATCTTACCGAATTTGGACGACGCAGGTGTAATATGCTAAAAAGTCTTAATCGTTAATATTTTATGATGAAAATTTGTTCATGATAGTAATTCGACATAAACCTTAACCAAATTTAAACCACATGGGTTTATTTCTTTGACCACACTCCATATAAGATTTTTCACAAACAGTGAACCCTTCAGAAAAATGTTTAATTTTTCATATCTTATGATGAAAATTGGTCCATAGTAACAATTTAGCAACAAAATTAACGGTGGGGCGGTTTATTCTTTAGATCCTAAGAGATATAGAGGCTATCATGAAAAGTAAGTCCTTATATGGAGTGAAAGTGTAATTTCGGAAACTGAAAAACAATAAAATCTTTAGTAAGTAAATTAAATGAGTTAACTTCAAACCGCGCGGTGTGATGCTTTCAGCAACAGCATGGCTTTGCATCAATTAATTTTTCGTGTACTACACCAAAACAAGTGGGTAACTGCACTAGGCGAATTAGTGTAGGATATCTAACGGTCGGCTTTGTCCGGTTATAATTTTCTTACTTATTTCTCTTTTTTATATTTGTAAAAGTTTCATGACCGCAAGAAAAAATAGTGGAAGGCAAAGATGCGTTCTTTTGGACTTTCACTACTTTTTACAATCTCCGGATAATAAACAAAGTTTCTCTTTAGATTGCAAGCACTTCTTCTTTAACAAAAGCACTCTTTTTTACTTTCATATTTTGAATGCACGCATACGTTCGAATTCATATAAAGCCACTGCCACAGCTATAGCATCATTTTGATTACTGCCATCGATGGTTTGATTGTTCCGGTCTTACATTTTTTAGCAATTTTTTTAAAGCCCAGCGCGTGTAGAGAAAATCGATTGTATCCATAAAAAAAATTAAATTATCGTTTATTGGTATCAATTAGAAAAAGGACGATGGCTAAGGTGTCTCAAGGTATGGGAGGACCATTTAAATTAATTTAATTTACTTATGAACTAGCAAAAACACTATAGTGGGATACGACCCACCATTAAATATCCTTCGCCATTTTGCCTACACAATTATTCACAAAATCACTTTCCAGAACAAGATGTTACATGGGAAGTGGTGGAAAAAATAACTCGATTCCAAACATTTTCACCAGTGTTTGTCCTTGGACCACAAAATGTCGGTGTACCAAATTTTATCAAAACATCTCCAAAAATTGCGACCCCTAAGCTGAGCAAAAGAGAACAAGATAGACAGACGACCAGACGAGCTCAGATCGACTCAGAGGAGAAAGTGATTCTGAATAGATCGCTATAAATAAAGATGTATCTATCTGAAATCCTTGTAGTTGCTGCATACATCCGCACAAACCTTAAATACCGCTATATTACAAGCGGTGCAGGCTATAAACTTTGATAGGATCATTATATTCAGCCAAGACCGAATCTTTTATATCCACTAGTTTTAGTTAAAAAAAAATTAATCTGCGATATTCTATAATATTGAATGGGCATGGCCGATTTTTTCAGTTTTTGCACATGTGCACCAATAAAATGTGCAGAGGAATTTTCATCGTTGTATCTCTTCTCGTTTATAAGAGAACACCACCACCAAGTCTGTCCGAACGTAGTATAATGATTCGATCTAAAATCTATTGGAACGATGGAAGAGAAGATGCTTTATGTTAGAGAGCTCCGACTAGGCATTTAGAAAAAAATTTATTTACCAGCAATGGTAAAGTGGGGAAGGAGGCGCGTCGGAAGTATTGGTAGCAGCTATTTTAAACACCAATAGGTAATTCGAGAGTATTGAGCGAGTAGTAAGAGGAAAGCCACTAAATTTTCCTTTTTCCTTAGTGTATACCAATCTTTGACTGAGTAGCATTTTATCATTTTTAGTCACTTTCATATCTTTCTAAATAGTTTTCAGGCGTTTGGAATATTCTTTCTTGCAACTGCTCAAATAAAAGCAATTTTTTGTGTTTTTTGAATGTCTCTTAATAAACCTTTTTGTGTGTTTTCATGTGGATGTTTGCGCTATTTATATTTGTCCATGGCTGTATATCGAACTTGATTGCCTTAGTTTTTGCGAGGAAGCCACTAAAAACTTTTTGCTTACCAATAATTTGAAAAAAATATGGTCATGTTTCCACAAAGTGGCTTCATTTTAGCATAGTCTTGTGTTCTTTGTCGCTGCTGCCGCGTATGCATATGAATGTGTAAGAAAGTTGCACGCTTTTTGACGCGAAGGCATTGAAGACAATATATATTCACACATATATTGTTTTATTCAACAAGTCTCCGGTTTAACTTGCTGTTTTTTTTCTTGCAATTTCGTCGTTCAAACGCCCTTAATAATGTTACTTAACCGCTAAGTTCGGGCAGCGAGAGCGTTCAGCATCATCGGTGTCCACATAACTTGGTTTGAAATTAGCAAAAAGCCCACAAATTTATTTCTTTAACAGTCAAAACTCACTAAGCGTCTTTTAAGCTAATTCTGATTGCTAGCGGTATGTATTGTCATTAAAAAGTAACCGTTAATCAATAAACGAAATCCGTTGTGCATTGTTTTGAAAATGACAAAAGCAACGTAACTAAAACTGCTTTTATCCGTAAAATAATGGCCAGAATGCCCTGAAATGTTCACACGTATGGTTGGAAGGTTGGTACCATCCAGAAATCATACGAGTCGATGAACAGCGTCATCATATATCTATCAGACCAGAGACTTATTGATTGATGTGCTGTATATATAAAACGTGTATACAAGTGATACTTTTTCTTTTGATTATTTTGCTATTTTTAATCAAAATGCTGCGATAGGTAGAAGGTAATTACTTGAAGTGATTTGAATTGGAAAATATATATATCATACATGTGTCCTATTTCAGTGCTTTATATATATGTGTTATTAGTAATTTATGAAATTAAGTAATGTATGTGTCGAAGGCTCTACTACATTTTTATCTAATTATTATTATTGTATTTGTAAGAAAGTTGCACCTATTTTTGAACTTTATCTGTAGCAATATCGCCCAGATTTCAGTTGAATTTACAATTTCGATAAAGTTACCAGAACTTCTATGAATAGATAAAATGAAGCACTGAAGTTAATATATACTATATTTGATATCTGACTTCCTGCTTGTAGGTTGGAAAAACGAAGCGACAAAGTTAGTAAACCCCTCACAATTGGATAGCGAATATAGAATGACACAAGCTTTTTTAGTGTATAAATTTTATGACATTCCTGCACCATCCCACGTATGTTCATCTGCATCGTTTTTTTATTTTTGGTTTTTTCTTATATGCGACCGTAGAGTGAACAAGTAAAAAAATTCGAAAAGTTTTTATCGCTGAAAAAACTGGAAAACGTTTACCGTCTGCTGTATTGACTTAGCGAAAAAAAGAAAGTAAAACTAAACTAAATATGAAGTCTGAGCAAATTGTGTTTAGGTAGAAGCGAAACGGTTTCTAAAGTTTACTTCTTGTGAAGAACTCAACTACTTGTTATTATGACTTTTAGTCTATTGAGAAAATGGAAAATTGTAACATTTTTGTATATGAGCCGTTCATTCCGAAAGTGTGGCATGTCTAAACAATCTATCGTCAAAATAGCTCGAAGTTTCTATCAGGCTAATATTTTGTTGGAAAGAGGTATAAATGCATCTTTGGGTGAAATATATTTAGGCTAACATAACACATTTCGTAATGCTGTGACGTCGCAATACGTGCATTGGCTGAAAAATGGATGCATAAAGCCGACCTTAATCACAGACACAAACTTTCTGATCTAATGAGAATGGAATGAATATATTACTGATTATAAGTTTCTGAATATCAGAATATTCACGCAATACGAGAAACCGATAGATCTTCTAGGATTATTATGAAGTAGTAGAACATTATCGAAAACATAATCAACTTTCTAACAACTAATTTTCGTGAAGGCGGTGTTAAAGACGAAGAAAAATGAATTTTTGTTAAATATATGCTGGATCACGTTTACAAGGGCTACACCACAAAAAAGGTTAAACGAGATATCGATGGAGCGATATACTGAATTTAAAATTCCGGATAACGGGGATAACCAAATTATTTTGAGAGACGCGCAATTGCTTTCTTGGCATATGTAAACGAGGCCAACGGCATCAGAAACGTATAATGCCGTGCGTGATGAACTCGTTGCCAACTTTTAAATTCCCCACAGTTCTTAGCGTGGCTCAACGCCGTTACAAATAATCTTATTATTATAGTTTTATTCTGCAGTCATGGCTGCTTGTGAAGTGTGTTTTTATTTTCCCAAAAGTGAAAAAACGCTGCATCCATAATATTATTCGACATCGTAGACCAATATTGAAAGGATATTGGAAAGTGGCTTTCATTGTTGTTTTTCAAGAGAGAGTATGGACGAGACAGATCAAAAGAGTTGGCGATTGCGAGTAAAGCTGCAGTCTGATACAGAATCTTGATGAATTCAAGTTTGTTCGAACGGAAAAATTAACTAATTTTTTTTCCAGTTACAAAAAAACAAAAGTTTTTGATTGTTGAAGAGAGAGAGAGAGAGACAGAGAAGACAGTGAAGTGTTTAGGTAAAGGTGTCTTAAAGCAAGTCAAGAGCATAATTGCGGAACTTTCCATTAACAACCGGCCGTGTGATTTGCAAAACGGATATTTTATATACTTATATATATATATACTATATAAAAAAAATGAGAAAAAATGCAAAATTTGGTTCGCATAAACGTGCACATACGAATATGGACCTAAAACAGTGAATACCTTACAGAGGCTTTTAAATGTTTATGTTTTATGAAGTTTTGGTAAGTTACTGTAATTTTGTGCTAAATTTATGCATAAAAGTAATAAAAAGTTATTATCGATAGAAAGTTATGGGCATCAAGAAATCGTCCGTAATTTTAGTTTTGAAAAGAACAAATCAAAGGAAAAAAAAGAAGTGAACAGTCTGAAATACATTTATTTTTTGCGTCTCGAAAGGAATACAGGTGCAGCAATCTAGCAAAGAAAGCGCCATGTGAGGAAGAGAAGAAAGAAGAATATCACACCAAGTAAGAAATGTGTCGAGAAGAGTAATTAATTAAATAAAATTAAACGAAAACTAAAAAAACAAATTTGTATTATTTTATGTTACGCTCAAGAAATAAAGAAAGAAAAAAAATAATAAGTAAAAATAAGAAATTGATGTCCATTATGACATTTATGAAGAAGAAGGATAGGAGGCTTCGCAAAGATGACAGAAGTAAGTAAATGAGTGTGTGGGTGTAATAGCGGACGGTTATTTAACGGACCAAAGACCACATAGACACAGACTAATGGAGAACCATACCGACGGACCGTAGGACTGTCATGTGACGTCACGCCATTAATGATCCCCACAGGTTGAAAGTTAGTTATAATTTATTTTTGTAAACGCAGCTGGGCTAGCCAGGTGACACAAAGTGTAGCCACAACTTTATACAAAAAGTATCTTTGAATAGTTGACCACGACAAGTCAAAGCTTCTCCATAATTCTTATATACTTAATTTTTGATCAGCTTCCACCAGATATTTTAAAGTTTAAAGAATAAACAAAGTTTATTGTTCTCTCTGATACCTGTTTCTGGACGATAAGATTTCGGATTTTTTCTCTCACTATTTTTTTATTGTCATAAGTAAACCCGAAAACGGTTGAATTTTTGGAGATGAGTCAATTATGATCGTCCATTTTTTAAATAAAATCTAAATAAAGTCCTACGTTAAGCAAGAATTACTTAAATGCTTCATCGCATTTTCCTCAAAATTATTTAAATTACTTCAATTTTCATGATCGTGGGTTCAAACCTCAAGTGCGGTCGAGTTTTTATAATCATAATAATAACAATAATAATAATTATAATATTAATAATAATAAGAGCCGAAAGCCTTAGATGCTAGACATTAGTCTTAGAATTTATTCTCTGGTTAAATTTATAATAATAATATTATTATTATTATTATTATTATAATTTAATGAAATAAATTCTTAGACTAAGCAAAAAAGAGCTTGAGCACTAACAACACATGCTATCGACTCTAATTTAGAAAATTACATTAGATATTGCGCCTAGTAGTTTTAATAAAGTAATATATTGAATTAATATTCTGTTCTGAAGCTGATTTTAGAAAGTCCAAAGGGTTAATCGTTTCAAATGCAATACTTCTAGCCAAGGAAAAGTTAAGGCAGTCGCAGAGAATGTGCTTTATAATAAGAATTTGTCCACAACTGCAGGTTGGGGGCGGAGACTTCTTCAAGATGCATTGGTGGGTTGCAATTGTATGCCCAAGGCGAATTCTCGAAAATGTTTGGATCTTGACTTTCTCGACATTTGTTGGATATAAAGGTGGAATTAATTGAGGGTTAATAGAAGAGTAGTGTTGATGATGGTAATGTAGATTTCCTTCTGCAATTTTCTCTTTAACTTTTCCTCCAATGTATCTTTGAAGATCCAACTTTTCCATGACATCATCCATAATTAGAGGTGCAGAAGCAGCATGCTTAGCCGCTCGATCAGCCTGTTCGTTTCCCAATAAACCGATATGACTAGGAACCCATAACATTTTAATAATACTTCAATTTTCGAAAGATTTTAAGTTCACCTGCAGCTATGTGCTAACATTCTCTTGTAATAGACTTAGAATTTCCCTTTAATTTACGCTAAAAAATGAAATTGCCGTTTGTTTAAACAATTTTTGTACTAAAGATCCTACGCGTTTCATAGCATAAATTTTTTTCAATTTAGAATCTGAGATTTAATTATCTAAACCACCAATCTTCAACTGATGAACTCCTCACTGCTTGTTAATCCTAAATATTTTTATAAGTTTGCCAACTCGAACAAAAAGCTCCATATGTCGCAGGTTTCTTTCAACGGCGCTGGTGATATTGAAACCTCAAATGCCTTTGCTAATACTTCAGGCGAAATCTTTCAACTGCTGATTTCGATTTAACTCTTAACTATCCGTATCTTATAAGTACCTCGGTTTCGATTCCTAACTTGTTCATTTCGGAAAAGAACCTTTTCCATGGTTTAAGGTGTCCAAAATATAGTCCTGCGCCTGGACCTAGTGGGATCCCATCAGGCATACTTAAAACATGCTCGGTCGAGCCATGCAGTGCTATTTCAATGATCTTCAATTAGTCCTTGAAATCAGGTGTTTTGCCTGTTTAGATATCACACTGAGAACTACAGAGGCATCGCCAAGTTGGTTGTCTTACCTAAATTGTTTGAGCTTTTGTTATTAAATCTTATATATTCCAGCAGGACTTTCTGAAAGGGCGATCAAATGTCACGAATCTCTTAGAGCTTACTTTTCATGTTTTCAAGACTTTCTAGTAGTTTTCGCACGGATGTCGTATATACTGATTTCAGTAAAGCCTTTCACTTAGTTATCCATAACTTATTGATTTTCAAACTCCAGTCTTCTGGCTTGCCTTTCTACTTAGTGAAAGAGATAAGCTCTTATCTGTATAACAGATGGTTTAGAGTTCAGTTTAACTTCATCATCTCGAATGAATTTTCCGTGACGTCTGCTGTCGCTCAGGGCAGTCACTTTGAACCCCTTTGATTTAATCTATACATTAAGGATCTCCCGTCGGTGACCTTATCTTAACGTATGCTGCCGATGTTCAAGTGTTTTTTTCTTTCTCCTTGGAATCGCAATCGTATCAGCTTCAAATTGGCTTAAATAACTCGGTTACGTGGTGCTCGCTAAATTTTATGAAATTAAACATAAAAAAACGCGAGAAGTCTTCTTTCTCCAGGATGAAGTCATTCAATACTAAGCTCTTTTTAAGCAAAGCTAGGCACGCAATAAACTTCATTAAGAGGTGGTCCAAAGAACTTAAGGGTCTTTACATTACAAAAGGCTATATATGTGCTTAGTTAGACAAATACTTAGCTATGCCTCTGGTGTGTAATCTCCTTCCTACAGATGTTATGTAGATTCCATTGCATTCGTTGAAAAGCAATTCTTGATGTTTGCCCTTACGAATTTGGATTTGGACCCACATGTCTCTCTGCCTCCTTATTTAAATAGGTTGCTTCTGTTGTCCTTACCGTCACTTAGTGCTTCCTTCTCAATTAGAGCAATAATAGCGATTTGCTTATGTCTTATTTAAACTAACTTGCAATCTTAACACCCCACTATGATTGGAAAATTAACTGGTGCTGTTTACTGTTATCAGTTGCCAAGCTTTTGCATGTTTCCAGTGGCTTGGGGGTTCACTTCCAACTTACTTACTTAAAAAATAAGAGTTCGAAGAGCTCTACAAGAATGTGTAGTTTTGCGGCAGAGCCACAACTGTCTTTTTGAAATGTCACTTAAAAAGATTTAAAGCAACTTAACACAGACGCAGAAAGATTTGTCTCAACGCCTTCGTGAATGAAATTCGTAAAGGAATTCAAGAAGAAGGTGGCATTACCTCTTAATGCATCCTGTCTGATGGCGATAAAGGAAAATAACAAGTTGCACTCTTATCAAATTACTAATTAGCTTAGAAAATCGCTGATGTTACCGTCTTGTGTGTCTGTTTGTGTATGTATACGGAAACGATCTCCTAACATCTAACCAATTTATAATGATGAAATTTACTTGACACCTATCAACACACATTTGAATTTCGTTTATTTATTTTGAATTTAATTCGAATTTTTATTTTTGCCTAAAAATTTTTATAGTTAGTTTTATAGCGTAGGGAATATTGTTAAGAATGACATTTGTCGGTGAAAATGGTGAGTGAACGCGTAAGCGTGAACATTTCGGCATTTCATAGCAAATTTTAAAAAGGCATTTGGAATGCTGTCTGTTGTCTATTTGTATTTCTTTAGGTTGTTTTCTACCTTGCAACCCTAACAATTCGCACCAATATTCTCAACACATTTATTACGATATTGACAGATCTAATGAGCGCAAAATTGAATTTGATCTCCAGAAAGCGAACTGTTCCTGCCTACGAGACTATATGCAAATGTTAAATGATATCTCTTTGGATACGTGCAGCAATTTGAGCAACGTTTTCGGCAGCCTAATTAACCTAATTTTTATTTGCATTATTGTAAGAATGTTGGATTTTACTTTATGAAAAAATTTGTTTGCATAAAAATTGGGCTTAGAAATTATTTATAATGCGTTGCAGAACCTTACGAAACTTCCTTTCAAAATATTGCCATGCCGAAGGCAAATGTAACAGGATGCAAGCGCAGCGCGCTAAGATGTCCTCGATAAAATTAAATTTTTCTGAATGAAGCAAAAATCTGCAAGACGGGGTACAATAACTTCTGATTATTGTCTCATCCATACGGCAAACACGCTGATTAATTCAGTAATTCATTCCTTACGTTCAATTTGAAACCAACTAATGATTTCAAGACAGTTTCTAGGGAAAACTTTGCATTTACCTCAACATAACAATGGAAACTGTCTTACCAAGTAAAAAACGAAAATAGGTTCGCTCGTAAGATCCTCTTTATTTACGGCATATTATTTGAAATCATGTTCTCCAATAGAAATACCACTATTAGGAGAGATCCGATACAAGGTTTCGATAACTGCCATAAGCCACAAGCAGTGCTACCGGTGCACCGATTGTTGCCATTGCAACCGTGTGCTGCACAAAAGCAGCACCTATGCCCTTGTGGACATTCGTAACCTTCCTCTCTGCAACCGCGTTCCGGCTTTGGAAAATTTTCTAGGATTAGTAAAAATACACTTTATCAATTCTTTAATTTATCGTATCTAAGTTTTGCATACGTTCAAGCGGAAAAGCGACATAACATTTAGGATCGTTATTGACATCATCCTCGCATTTCATCAGGAATTCATAATTGTTGCTTATGTATTCCAGATAGTTGCATTCTTTATGAGTACTATTACATTCAAAGCATTTCACGCTCTTCAACGGGCCTTCAACCTTTCCATTAATCTGCGCGAACATGAACGCAACACCAATTAACATCAATATTATTAGTTTGCGAATGGAAGGAATCATTCTCGATATTATAAGTAAAATATGTTCAAAGAAATTCGTTTTTTATTTCAGCGAGCAATCCGAATATTTCTGAAGCAAGAGTTTTCAAGTGTGTCTTCAAATTATATATTAGGCAAGAGAAAAAATAATAATAGGTAAAAGAGAATTGAAACCCCCTTCGCTCATATATCACAAGAAGTTTATTAAACGAAATGGGAGGCATTCGAAACTTTTGGCCCTTTTTCCGATAAGAACTTTGAAGTCAGCCTTACTTGCCTCGCATCGTTCTGCCAATAGCGCAACAAATAGCATTTGACTTGGACAAGGTTCGCTATGCCTGACTGATGTATCACCCTTGGTACGTGTCAGCTTCCCACCCAAGTTCGCATAATTTTTGTCGAATCATTGAAGATGTACGCAAAAACAACGCCTTTCGTATTCATCGATTCTGGACACCTCACCTCAACCTCAAACTTAAACAATCCTCATGTCTTACCACCAAGACCTCACATAGCGTTAACTATGTTGTACAGTTTCTTTTTTTCACACACTATTGTCAATAGTCCCAAAAATATGTGAATTTCGATTCGCTAGAAATTCACTTTGCAGTGGTGCCCAGAAACTTTTTTGGTTGTTTAGTCAATGCTTAGTTCCAAGGCGATGTCATAAGATGAAATATGAACTTCAACGATTGGTCGACGGAAGCGCCGCGCATTTTCAGCTTTAAAATTTCAGAAGTGATAGCTTATAAAAAATCCGAGTTGCACCGAGTTTAATAAAGAATCTTCACCGCAAACAGCCCGCGTACATTGTCGTCTACGTTACAGTAAAATATTGTATCGTTTCCGCATTTGGACTCATTTTCAAAACGCAATTACTTTCAACTGAATTAACAATGGGGATTTTTTAATTATCTACCCAATGCCGCCTTTAACACGCCCATACTGTCGTATACTTATTTTATTTTTTAATAGATAAAGAAGAAATGCAAAACAGATATTATTATGCTTCATATTATCCTCTTTCATTAGTTTATCTTTAAGTGGTCACATCACTTTGTGTTCACTGAAGATGGGCTAACTTTTACATGATGCCTTAACCAGCCAGGAAAGAGATAAAAAAATGATTGAAGTATTTTGAATGAAAAGAAATTGAATTTTTCCTAACTGTAAAGCAGTGGTTCGAAATTTCAAGTTGGAAGTTTAGTTTTATAAGAGAAGAGAGAGTAAAACTACCGTGAACGCTTTACACGCGCTTTGTTTGAGAATATTATATATTTGCTGAATTCTACTCTATTTTATACAACACATATAACGTGATGAACATAGCGAAGGAAGGTCTACAAATGAAAAGCTTCGATTAGAGTTAAATATCACAGAAATCAGAAAATTCGCTTGCTAGAGAAACGCAGAAATACCTTTCAAACAAAAAAGTTGGGATTAATTTAACTTCGAGAGCCGGAAAACCGGAAAAAGATATCGGAATGACTTGCCGACATATGCGACTTCTGAAACCAAATTGTTTACGGAATTGTTTGTTTTATCGTAAATTGCTTTTAATTGTTTGTTTGATAGTTTGGCTTTCAAATATGCTGCGTAGAAAACGCAATAGACTAACAGGTGGATAAAAAATGGGAATGAGTTCCATATATTTGCAAAATATTGGAATTTGACGTAAGAGTTAATGACACAAGAGAAAAATCGGATTAATTCATGGCGAATATTTTTGAAGCTACACTTCCAATGTGACCGAAATCTAATTTTTCCAAATTTTCTTGGACGTGCCTCGCTTACCAATAAGAACTGGTCTTACGTATAAGAACTGGTCTTGAATCCAGTCGCTTTACTACAACATTATCCATACGCTTTCTAGCAGTAGAGCTCAAGCTATACGATACTTTATAGTTTTCTAGAAATCTTTCTGTGAAAGCTTTTGTTTTATCGCTAGATACAGAAAGTAAATCACGTCAATAGTCAGGTGGTAGGATAACATGGCGCTTTTTGCGCAGCAATGTGCCTGTACTCCTTGTTTCTTGGCTTGTTTCCGTCATCCAAACCAGTTCTTTACGATCGCACAATGCATTTCATTCTTGATTGTGGAGACGTGATTAAGATTGCTTGGAGAGTTAGTTCGCTGACGATAGTGACTTCGCTGGAAGTACCATTTAAAAATTTAAATCGCGACATTTCCATTCATTGAATTCAGGGAAAGAGAGAGGGAGAGAGAGATAGAGAGAGACAGAGAGCAAACTTGCCTTTAGCTGACATGTCCGTGGGAAGTAACGTTCAGAACGATTTTTTTAGGTGCGGACGTTTATCCTAATATTATGTTAGAAGGAATTACAAAAGACCCTGAAAAATCATTTCTCGACCAAAAGAGAAGGTAGGCAGTGAAAACTGGAGGTATGTTGAATTTTTGTGGGCATGGGCCACATTGGCTGAAACTACCCCATGCAGATTGGCTAAAATTCAAGCTAATAACATTAAGCGATAAAGAACGTAAAATAACCAAGCCCAGTCAGCTTTACCTTTCGCATACACGAAGACGTAACAAGCTCTAAGAGAGAAATAAGTTCAGTTGTTTCTCGCGAAAGTTTATATATATATCTGTTGAATTCAGTTGATCTTTATATATATTTATATATTTGAATTTAGCTGTTTCTCAACGCCTTTATTAATATTATATGCAATGGTATTTCCATTTAAATCGCGAAAAATAACAAAATCGACGTTTCCTTTAAAATTTTGTTTAAGTCCCTGTCAAATTTGATGTTAAGCTTGTCTGATCAAGATCTACCTCGAAAATTGGCACAAGTAAATCGTGTACAATTTCTAGTAACATTGGGAATTACGCTTCTATGGATTGATATTACAACTCCTGCATCTAACTGATTTTTTTCGTCCTGCCTTAAGATAAAGCAAACATATATTAAAGGCCCATCGGATTTATCGCGGACAGTACGGCGATTCTGAAAAAAGATTTTAACATGGATTGCTATATCCATTACTAAACATTTGAATATAAATACTTGATAGGTAATTGCGTTATAGCAGTAAATTGTAGTAGTACTTGCTTGGTTGTATACATCTTAATTTTTAATTAATCTTACGTTAGCTTTATGGTGGTATGGTTTCGATTGCAATTTGCACCACTTACGATATCAGGACAATCAACAGTCTTACGCTTCTCACCGAACGCCATGTCCGAACGTTGGGCAGTTTTGGCATTGTTCTGACTTACCTTTGTAAACGTCTTGTACCATGAACAAAATAATCTGTCTTCTAGTGAGAAAACTTCTTACCTGTCTAGGTAAGAAACTTATATCCGGACATGACCGAATCTTTTATACCCATCATCGTTTACCCCAAAGAGGCAAAAGAAGTAAAAGAACAAAATTCTCATGCTCTATAATATGGAGCGGGCGCAGTTGATTTCTTCTATTTTCAAAATAAAAGCTTTTGTCGTACAAGCGTGTGGGTGTTGTAAGCATGTTGTTCGAAAAGTTTAAGTCACTTCCAAATTCTTTTGCAAATAATACAGAGTTGCGCACACTGACAGTTGGACACGTTTAGGTGCATTCCAAATTTGAAACTGGCCAAGAATTTATATACATTATAGGGTTTTTGAAGCTTATTTTCGCGCCTTACAAAAGTATTGAAAAAAATTAATTTTCGATACACTGTGATATTGGGTGGACGCGGCCAATTTTTCCCATTTTTGTACAGATTCTACAGCATTGCGCGTAGAATGTGCGTCCAAATTCTTCTACATTTATTTTTTATTTCTTTTGGTAAACAGAGGTGTTCTCAGTTTACGTGGCGCTGTGGGCGTGCCCATTGAATGATTTATACAGTTTTCAATACCAACTTGCGTGCGAGAACTGTAGACATTGCACAGACGGACAGACGGACAGAGGGACAGACGGATATGCTTAAATTGATTTAGGATTTGATGCTCTAGAAAATATATACTTTCAAGAATATATATACTTTGTGCGGTCTCTGATGTTTCTTTCTGGGCGTTGCAAACCTTTTGATAAAATGAATATATCCCATGTGCTTCGGTGATGGGTATAAAATGTGGTATCTTCCCACTGGTCGTTGTTGGTTGAAGATGGTGCAGTCACGTGAACGTTTTATGTAAGCAATTTGATTTATTAAAAATTTTTTATTTGTTTTATTTACCAATTCAGTTTTATATATAGAATTTTGGTAGCTTAGAGGAAACCCGAATTAAAGGGAAAGAAACTTAAGATACAAGATGTGGAATTAAATCGTGACGTCAACTGAAAAATTAAACAATCCGCTAATTACATTATGAGGCTTGCAATGCATGCTTCTTAGCCAATCTAATATATCTCCAATCGCAGGCATGATAAAGCTTTAAGTTTTTATCGCTTCTATAAAAATTTCAATGCCTCCTTAGAATTCTCACATCAGTCTGTCATTTTTCTTTTCACAAACATAAAATTCTTTCAAAACATACTATTTCATTTTTGTTTCACCCTTGGTTAGCAGATGACATGTGCAACAAAATTTTGTACATCGTTATATTTTCGGTGTTTTTTAAAGAAGGTAATTAAACGCAATAAACATAAAAGCGGCTGACTTAAGGGTGACATTTTTCATAGTTTTCAACCTGAGATGTCACGTTTGTAACTCGAGAGATCACTTAAGTTGCGACGATATTCTTTACTCTTCCGATCCAAGATATTTAACGGAATGTGTTGCGAATTTGAGCACTTGCGCTGTACTTAAAGGACAATGGGGCGGCAGTAAGTGATAACGAAACTTACATAGGTAATCTTGTAAATGCTTTGTCTACTTTTCTTCGTTAAAGTAAGACATATTCTCGTGAGACGGGGTTGTGGACCATTACATTCATGTCATCAAGGTCATGCAATATGTTGTCAATGTGACACCGATGGTTGCAATTTCAGCAATGACTGCGTTGATCCTAAGCCTGAAGAGACCAAGTCATGCAAATATCCAGTGAATCCAGTTTCCTGGCTAATATCTTTGTCTGTTTTATCAATATGTTCATCGTTAATGATTCTCTAACTCGTGTGAAAAATACATATATTCTATATATATATACATTCTTAAAATGAGAGATTTTTCTTTGAATGAAAATTGTAGAAATTGTTTTACATTTAGAATTTAAAAGTCACGAAAGAAGAATACAATTGAGGTCATGCAGGCGCTGACCCATAGCCAGAAGTTAAAAGGGAAGTTTTGGTGGAAATATACACAGGCAATCGCGGTATTATTGACTTCGATATCTTCGCAGAGGTTGTTTACGTTGCAGCGGGAGGTCTGGCACTGACAGCATATAGAACTATTTGAAGAGCACGCTGGTATCGGATAGCAATCACGCGTTAATGTGACACTTTCCTCTAAAATGAAGACATGAAATGGCAAAATACCGGCTTCAAGTGACGCCTGCAACCTTACCGTAAGCACCCATTCTGCCATCTTGACCAATTAGCACCGAACACGACTCATTGCACGTCCTGAGAAATCCCTCCTTGGTAGTGAGAGCTGCCAAAGCATTGCACTCCCAATCCCTTGGAAAAGTGCAACTATAACAATCTACAGCTGGCTCGACTACAAAAAATTCGGAATCCAAACCAATAAAATACAGTACAATGAGGCAAAAAATCTCATTTCCGATATACCGTACAATACTAACCTTCTTCTACGCTAAAACACAGCAAATTTAAGATAACAAATATACACAAATTCTTTAAAAAAACAGATGCACGCATATCCGTTGCAAACTGAAAATGAATACGAATTAAAAAATTATTGAAACAAAATAAAAAATGAAAGGCAATTTTTTCGAAATCAGAATCGAAATAAAATTTAATTGCTTTGATTTGATAGATGGCCATGATTATTACATTTTCAAAAGAAAAGGCACCTGTAACGAGATGAACAGGCACCTCCATTCACAAATGCTCAACGCATGCGTGCACAAGGTGTCGCTGCTCTAAAAATGGATTTTGAACCGGGTTAAAATGGATCTTTATTTTATTGCTTTATTTTCCTTCGCCGCATAGCTTTTCTACCTAATCACGGAAAACGTCACATCATCAGTCGACATTTTGACGGGAAAACACGCGCATATCACGACATTCTAAGACATTGCTCACATGAGCAGCTTTCTTTCATACCAGCTGCACAGCATACTACTGCTGGGTTAATATAACTAAAGTCATACGTTGTTGACGCTAATAAAAGGCATTTGCATAAGCATTTTCCGTTTCAAACGTGTCTGGGACACTAACGAAAGGTTTATGTGCAAAATCGCGAGAGTACAACATTCAGTGCCCTACTTGTATCTGACTACCGCTTTGTGGAGAGCGTGTCAAAAGGATCTGTAGAGATCATGTGGTGGTTATCGTTTCGTCAAAGTCCGCTATTTAATTATAAGGCGCTACAAAAGGATATAAAAAATGCGAAGAAAATTCACAATAAGCACGCGGCAGCCGAAACAGTGATGAAAGCTCCAATTTGCTCATCAGAGAGTTCTTTGCTAAATACATAATATCACCGGAAAGGCAGCGCGCCGCAAAAGCGAAATCCGGCGAGCCGTACCCATTAAGAGCGAGTCCTATGCTATTTACAAATTGAGCACAATTCTCACAATCGCGCTTTTTTGTCAAAAATGACATGTGCTCCTTGACTATCTATACATATATACTTTGCATACAATCTGCGGCATTTATATGTGTGTACAGTAATAAGATGTAAGCCTTTTACGAAAAATGCCCTCCTTAGCTGAAACTTGCGAAGCTTTCATAAAGATTATTAAGTATCTACAGCACGCACGCACAATGAATTCCCACATGGCATACAATGTTATCTATCTTTTTGCCGACGTTTTTTCTTTTTGTGAATTGAAAAAATAAAGAAAAAGTCAGTTGACTTTTATTTAAGACAGAAACTAATATTACGTCTGTCTTATTTATGTTCTTTTACGTACTTTTTTTTTAATCCGCGCGATATATTTTTGTAAACATTTCATTTGTAATTTGCAAAATATTACAGATTGCAAGGGTTAGGCACGTTTTACATCGATAGGCATGAACAAGTTTATGACTCTATTCGTTATTTGGATGATAATGCATTTCAATTCGGTCAACGCTGAAGACCAGACGGAGAATCCTGATGAAATGGAAGAGGAAGGTATAGTTTTCATTGCGTTTTTGTTTGTTTTAAAGGGAAGCTGTACGTAAATTAAAAATCATATCGATAACAGACGATAGCGGTTTCAAATGTTACAATTGCAGTTCATTTTCTCAACCCGATTGCGATGAATTGTCCTGGGGTCAAACTAAGTACTTGCACTCTTGCTACGCGAATTCGTGTTTTCTGGTAGAAATGGAGCACCGTAATTAAGCAAAATTTAACGAATATCTCTCGCATCTACTTAGCATCATGTTCATTTATCTTTGTAGCGTTCAAGTTAGGTGTTGCCATACGGGTACGGAGATGCGGCGTGTTCATGACTTGTGATCACGTCGAATATCCTGTGTGCTGCAGCTGCGAATCGGATGGCTGTAACGGTGGTAATATCTGCAGCCGTGCTCATTATCCATTAATGGAGACGATCGAGAAATCTGCCTTTTGTCTTCTATTAACAATCATTATTAGCGTTTCTCATTGTTACGTATGAAATGGTTTGCCTCGAACTTTGGCGAGAACTTTGGAGAGAATAAATGTACTTTTCGCCCTTCTGTAAATGGATTAAATAAGGTTCAGATTCGTGCAAATTTAATGGTTTTATTTCTACTTTTTACTTTAGTTGAACGGGTACCTACAAGTCATACGTGACGATTGTTAAATACTACAATAAACGCATGCATGAGTATTAGAATGATTTAATAGCGTATCCATAACGTTATCTATTTTGTTGTCAAAATGTCTTCTTTTTTTTTTGTATCAAAGAAAAATCGGAAAAAAGGCAATTAGTTTTTATTTAAGATACAAATAATTGTCGCGTCTCTCTCTTTTCCTTTCATATATTTTTTACAAATTACGGAAATATTTTTACTTTGCGATGTGCAAAATATTACAAACTCTATCGAGGAGTACGAACGCGTTTACGACGTTATGCATTATTTTGATAACAGTGCACTTTTTTTTTATCAACACCCAAGCCCAGACGGAGGACTATGACGATTATATATTTGGATCGGAAGATGAAGATGATGAAGACTTGGCATACAACGGTACCATTTTTTTTTATTCATTTTTTTTTCTCCTTTATCTTAAATAAGAGTTGGGTATAAATTACAAATCGTATCAATAACAGGTGGAAATGAGTTCAAATGTTACAATTGCAACGCAGTGCATCAACCCGATTGTAACTACGTGACACGGGGTCAACGTAAATACTTGCACACCTGCTTTGAAAGCTCGTGTTCATTGCTGGAAATGGAACATCGTAATTAAATGAAATGTTAGTGAATTTCTTTACATGCATTTAGAATATTCTCGCATGTTTCTAGCCAATGTCGTGGGTCTTTACGTAAAAGTACGTAGATGCGGACCAGCAATGGATTGTTATCACATCGATTATCCCATTTGCTGCCAGTGCGAATCCGATGGTTGTAATGGTGGCAGCCACTGCAGCCGTGCCCACGATTCTTTAACGGATTCATTAATGGTCGAAAGGCCCTTACTTTGTTTTTTAATAAAAATCATTATCAGTTTTTGCCATCATTATATATGAAAGAATCTATCTTTAGCCATTTCTTAAGTAGATTAAATAAAATTCAAAGTTGTACAAGTTAAGTGGATTTTTCTTTGGTTAAAGTTACTTAAAATAGAACACGGACAGGGTACTAATCTCTCGCTATCACTCTGTTTAACATCCACCTGCAAGAAATAATACGTAAGGACATTAGATTCGGGGAACGCCGGTCACCACTTCGCCTTACGCAATTATTCACTCGTTTTGCTAGTTATTCAGCATAAGTTGTGCATTATTTTCACGTAAAGGCATGCTTTTCATGAAAGATCGCAGGTTGGGCGGCACGTGATCTAAATTTAGTAAATATAATTTACTTTTTAAAGATTTTATTAGTTTCCAACTGAAAGACTACAAATTAGACTTTCCCGCCATATAAGGGTTCGATTTTCATGAGAACCGTTATATGCGGTGGGATCTAAAAAATAGACTTACAATTCCTACATTGCTAGTATAGACCGATTTTCATCAAAAAATATTCAAAATTAACCCTTTTTCTAAAGGACTTACTATTCATGGAAAGCTTTATAGGAAATGGTGTAAGTTAGGAAGTTAGAATGCCGAAATATTATTATTCAGGAATTTTTATCGAGAAGGTTTGAAAATTGCAATTTTTTCACATAAGGCATGGCAAGGGAAGCGGTCGGAAAATAGGTCCGACGCAAATCATTTTCAATAGCGTCCATCCTTGATCCAATGTCCGTAAATGTATTAAATTTCATGAAAAAAAGTAGAATTTGCGTTCTACGGATTGAACATGAAAATACGTAGACATTAATAATACGATAGGGAATTGGGGTAAAATGACCTCTGCCTTCAGAGCTTGCTATTGCATGCTACGTGCCCGAACTCTTTCCTTTCATTATGATATAACGGAAAAGCTATTTATGTATGTATGTATTTATGTAGCACTTGCGCCTGTCTCTTATAGCTGTCATTAACGTTAGAATTACCGAATACGTATGCACTCAAGTTGGTATTGAAAAAGGGCCAAGTCGATTGAAGAACACGCCCACAGCATCACGTAGACTGAGAATATTTCCATTTTTCAAAAGGAATGAAAAATAGATCTTTTGCGCATTACTCATAAAGTATAGCAGATAAACGTACAAAAATTCTATCGGTAATGCTGTAGCATTTGTGCACAAAAGTGCAGAAAATTGACCACGCCTATCCAATAGTTCATTAAAATTTAATTATTTCTTCAACACCTTTATAATGCGCAGAAATACGCTTTAAAAACCTAGTAACGTATACAATTTCTTGGCCAGCTTCAAATGTTGACTGCACCTAACCGTGTCCGCCTGTTCGTCTGTCTACCTGTCTGCTTGCGCAACTTTGCAGTATTTATGGTAAACATTGTCCCATTAGCGAAAGTGAAGATATCGCCTACAAATTTGCAAAACAATTTGGAATTGACCTAATATTTTTAAAGGAGACGCCTACAACGCCCACAGGTCTCAACGACAAAAACTTTTGTTTTGAAAATAGACGAAATCAACTGCGCCTGGTCCATATGAGCATGAACATGAGAATTTTTTTCTTTTACTGCTTTTTGGGGTAAACGGTGACGGGATACGAGATGCGTTCGGTTCCGACCGAATTTGATTTTCTTACTTGTTTTTTTTAATAACGAGTCGAATCATCTGTTGGTGACTCGTTGAATGTTTAGGAAGAAGAAAAAGAAGACGATAACTTATGACAAAATCGAATCAAATTAAAACAATCATTTTTGCTTTTTTTATACAATAAAAGAGCGCATCTGCTCTCTTTATTACAGAATTTGGCAAAGTTGGGTAAATATTTTGCTTTTATTAATCAAAATGGCTCCGCTCGTACTAGCATTCAACTCAGTTATTCTCTCCTCAATTTTTTTAATTGCTTTAATATAAAGATATTAGAAATGTTTTTGAAGATAAACTTACGCTCACCCTGCTTAAGCCGATATTTGTCAGACAATGTCTTTTTTCGATTACCGCAAAAATATATCATTGAGTTAGTTATTGATTAGAGAATATATCAATAGAGTTAGCAGACATACATAACATCCACATACAATAAACAAAACACGATTGCAGAAAAAAGATAACAGTTTCGTACATTTCTTAATAAACTGCTTTTAATAAACAAAATAATTGCAGAGTCATATGCGCTATGAAAATTAACTTAATACATTTTTGCCAGTTTTGAATAAATAAAAATAAACCTTGATTACTGGTTAGCAAGTGACCGCAGTTTTAACGCGGTCCCTTTTAGAGAAAAAAAAAATTGATGTTTAAATCTTTGGCGGGATTGTATGCAAGGAAGCGCAATTTTTGATTAAATGTGCACCACGTATTGGGTTATGAAACAAGTTGTGATAAAAAAAAAACAGGTCCTTTGTTTAAGCATCTAGCTGTACTACCTAGAAGAGGAGTGCAAACTTACAATAAGATCGCTAGATTCGTTTATGGGGAACTGCCTTCACTCCACTAGCTACAAAAATAAAGTTTAAAAAAGTGGTAATAGTAGTGGTGGTAGTAGTAGTAGTAGTAGCAGCAAAAGTATTAGTAACAGATGTAGCAGCAATAATAGGACCTTGCACCACATTTCTGCTCTAGGGGTTCAATCTGATTGACTTGAACCTGTAGGCTGAAATTGTTCCCATTTACTTTACGAAGCACTCTACTTCTTACGCGCAAAAATGGAAAACATCCGCCACGCCCAGACAAAGTTACAAAAGAATAATTTTTTTTTTTTTTTTTGCTTTTATGATGTTTTATTTATGTTTATCATAAGGCGAACAGGAGCGAATGTTTAAAACTATTTTGTACACTGCTTAAATGAAAATATGTTATCTGCCTAAAAGTGGATTCATTTTAAAATGAACATGGCAGACACCGCGATTACCAAATATCGTTATCATCAAATAAAAGAACTTAGAGCGTAGAATGCGAAACACATAGTGGTGGGTATGCGAGAGTCGACGCTTGCCGAATATAACTTTCTTACCTGTTTTTTTTTTATTTCCAAAATCCACGTAACCCCTTAAACTAATAGGAAGAAATGGATTTCCTCTTCAAATTTTATAGCGGCTTCCCCATCTTAGTTGAAAATAAAAAACAAAACAACCTAGTGGACGTCATCACCAGTGCGTTTAAGAACCTGCGATGATTCTGTAGCACCGCGAAAAAAATATTGGTTCCTAGCTTTAAAAGTAATGTCTTGACGCGGAAAGTGTGGAACATTTAAAAATTAATAACTGAACTGAAGAAGAACAGAAATTTTCGAGATCATTAGGAGTTAAGTAACTTCGAAGGAGTTCTGAATTGACGATCATTCAATAACACGAAAACTGAAAGCTATAAAAGTGGATATCGACGAATGGAAGCGATTTTTTTAAACGCGTTCTGAAATTGCTTCAGAGACGCGCGTTGAAACGAAGAATAGCACAAATCGTAAAAATCATCAATGAAACCCAGTCAAGCGTGGCTTCAATTTTACTGAAAGCTTCCTAAAAACCTAATCATGGCCTCAACAATGTCGACATTGTTGTTAAATAAATTGGTATTTAACATATTATTGGCCAAAGGTAAACTGCCGCTGAAATTCGCCGGTAAGTAACGCTTGTTCATTTGCATAAAAGCAGAGAACCGGTTAATAAATATATAAAAAAAGGCTTTGAAACACATGCAAATAAAGTTTGGAATGCGAACATCACGTTAACAACATCCCCCTTTGAAGTTTTACTACGCGTTGTGGCGAAGGCAAATAAAAAACGGCGAAGGCAACAATAAAAATAATCAAAAAAGGTCATAGTAGTCGCACCAACGCCACGTAGTATTTATTGGCAGAGCATTAGTATTTGACATCATAGGAATCAATACTTGAACACACAATGCACAATGGTTATGAATAAAAAATATCCTGTCGTGTGTCCTCAAAGAAATATACACAAATGTGTTTGGGCGAAGTTAATGGGTTCATTACACGGATGTCCTGAATACCTGATATACAGTAGATAGTGTAAAAATTTCAAAATTCTTTAAACTCTTTATTAAGAGCAATTTCAACTTTTTAATAAAATTTATTCGTTTAAAGGAGAAAAAATTATAAATATTCAAGTAACTGTGTATTGTACTTACTTGAGGTGAAAGGTGTCTTTCTAAACAAATTATTCGACGGTGCAAAGTACTCAGCCGGATATTGCTGCTGTTGATATTGATGATGGTTTAATTGTTGTAAATATTTGCTAAGATTCGCATTAATGAAGAATTTCGTTAGCGATATGGTTGACGGCGTCGTTGACGCAGACATTGACGATGTAATAAAGAGAGTAGTTGGTCTTGTTGAGATTATTTCTAAAGCTGCCGCTGAAGCATATGATGATGACGGCTTCAGCAGCGGCAACGGCGCGATAAACGTATTATGCATTAGCATTACTACGGGAAATATCATTAACGACCACATTACCGTCAGATGATGTTCGATTAAAGATATCATATCAAAATCAAAGCCTATAAATCCTTTATTTTTTCATTTCGTATCGCCCTGCCCTGCACAGTTGAAAAATCAATTCTAATCGCACGCATGCATCCGCATAAACGTTACGTACGTCAAGCTTAGCAAAGAATACCGTTTGCTTAGTTCCGTTTATTACATTATCATTTTCTCTTAACATATTTGCTTATTTTGCGTGCGTTTAATTTTGATTGAATAATGCAATGCGCATGTGTGTACACATTTATATTATGTTTGCTTTTATCTAACTATTTTTAGGTTTTAATAATTTTTTTTCATAATTCTCCCTTTATTCATTTTCATTCTTTTGCATTCATTCTTCAGCAGGGCTTGGAAATATGTCACTTATGTCATACATTTTGTAATATACACAAATACATACACATATGTTGTTACTATTATTTTAGACTAACGCACTAACATTCTTACAATAAAAGAAGAAGAATTAAGCACTAACTACATAGGCCGTTGACTCTATTTTAGAAAAGAAAATCAGATATTGAGTCTGGAGTAGTTTTAATAAACTAATATACTACATTGATGTTACGTTCTGTAGCCCACTTACACTACAAACCTGAATGAAAATAATAATTACTGTCTTACGTGTTTCGTTCCTCGCACGAACCACGTTTGCGATCGGAAAGAAACGCGTCGCAATCAGGCGATATTTCCAACCTAGGTTGAAGGTCATTTCGTTGATTACTTTTGCTGAGACCGGACGGACGGGCGTAAGCCAATTTTTATTGTTTTCAAGAATGAAATTTCTTATACGAAATCTCGCAAACAACTTTCCAACTGTTTCACAGCTTACTGCATTTTCATTTAAAACGAACTTAATCAACAACAGCACAACAACAACTACAAAAACAATGGACGGAATTAATTTGTACACCTAACAATTTTGATATACGTTAATAGATAATAATCGCTGAAGATTAAATCTGCGAAATATGATGAAACGGACAACAAATCGAAGTTCCATTCATGGAATATTGTCATTGTAGCCGTCAATTAGTGACGCAGCTTTTTTCTCCCACTGCGAGCAAACACGGCAGCCAACGTGCGTACAATTTTCTTATACCTAAATCGTGACTCGATATGTGTCGATATGTGACACATGTTTTCTTGACTTTGGCGATAGCTTTATAAGTGGTTACAGTTTCGGGTGACCCGAACATTCACTGTCACCGTCGCCGCGCACAACGTCGAAGTCCTTCTTAAGTTGTGCGAACATATTCAAAACCAAATGACGGTCCAATGCTTAATATTATCGATTTAGGTAAAAACACACACTTCGGCTCATGCGATTGTAAAACAATGATCGCGCCTTCAAAATGATGAAAATTTTATTGAGTACTTACGAGCGCGCGCACAAACTTATTTGCCAGACAACCTACAAAGGCATTTAATTTTTCACGTTTTTTTATATACTGTACGTCTTGTAGTGTGGAATATACACACATACGAATGTACATATAAAACACACAGAAGCGCGCAAGGTGGAACCATCTTCTTTTAAGCATGTCTGTCCGTTTGTCCATGCACTTTTATTCAGCCTACAAGCCCATTGTTGCCTTGTTTTAAAACGGAAGTCGTATGAAAAAAACGTTTAATTTTCAAAACTTCTCGTCAAAAACCATTGAGTGATAGTGTTTCGCCATTCTAAACTGATGGCAAAAATTTGGATCGGATGGACTGATGCCTTGAACCCAGTATATGAGTGTTGATCCTAATATATCAGTCACTACAACCGTCCATCAAAATGAACCTTTAACTGATTTCGAACTCAATTCGACGAAGTGCTTTTAATATGCGGGACCACTATTTGCCTTAGGTGGTAAACATAGCAGATACGCCTTTTATCTAATTAAAATTGTGTCTTTGATCATACAAGTACTTTATCTAACATATACAAGAAGCTGACAGCCCGTGTAAAGATCGGCGTGAGTTAGAATATTAAGAGGTATATTCGTATTCCTATTTGCGATCGTGCGGGAGCATAAGTTGCGAGAAAGAGGAAGAAACACAACTTTTATCTTAAGTTGAAAGCATGCAGCTCGTCCTCTAGAGCCGTCGTACAGTGCACTTATTTGCCCAAAATGGCACAACTAAATTAGCATTAATCGTTCTTTGCTGGTACAAAGAAAACAAGCCCTATAAATATAATTTGTATTTAATTTTGTACATGTGCTCATGCGTTCATGCAATAGCGTCTGCAAGTGTGCATCTGCAACATAGTAACACTATTTATGGTTTATTTACGTGCTCTGTACTCTGGCGCACAACACATGCATGTGCAATGTGAGCGCATTTTGCCTGGTGGGGGTTCCCCACCGCCCACCATTAGAAGACAAAAAAATATCTTTTCCTGTCGTCCTGTATGTGTGTCGTCAATAAGCGGGGAGTATTTTTTGCAGTTGTTTTGATTTTCGTTTCTTTTTTTTATGCATTAAGGTTAATGGTTGTAATAAGATTAAAATTTTTGTTGTGATTCTCAATTTTTGCGAACAATTCGTAGTTTCTGCCATACACTAGTTATGCAGACACATACACAGGCTTTTATACACGTATATACCGTTGGCTGTTGTTGCAATGACTCCATTTCCGTTTACCAGCTTTTATGCAATTTTTAGAAGGTTCTTATGGTATGGATTGCAAATATGTAACTAAGTACTACAAAAATGCGACTTTTCTTTATCTTTTAACTTTGTTGCTTCGCATAATTTGAAATTATTGTTCTTGCAGCATAATTTAATTATACTAAGTGGTAGTTGGTTTTTTACAAAAACATATACACACAAATGGTATACATTGAATTGAAAGAACATACAAGCAAGGAAACCGTCTACGCAATAATCTACAAAGTAAACTTCAAACTCAATTTTCAGTACATATCTCCAAGCTGTTGATTGCGCAACGTATGCCTGATCCCGTAGAGAGAGACAGAGAGAACGGTGACACAAGCCACGTAGATTCGACTACAGTCCATCAGATTAATTAGATTAATTAGATTAGGTTAGTTTAGCAACAACAATAACTGAATAACCTCAGCAAAAAGCACCACTTATTGGTCTAAATCTCTGCAGCGAAACTTTTCTCAGAAAATATTTTTCAAATATTCATCATAGCCCTCCATTTCTATTGTTTACAAATCTATGACAAATGAACAAATAGTTCATTAAGGGCGCCCTCCGCCAAAATTCATTATTAGTAACGCCAATGGCCCTTTTGCTGAAAGGATTCGTTTGAGAAATACGATTTGAATAATTAATGTGAAAAGTGCGTCTTGGAAACCCCCCGAGAATGACGATTAGGACCTAGAATCGCACCAACCCAATCCATATTCAGTCCAAAAGCGGTCTGTCAAAAATCCTAAATCCATTTTCCCTTCATTACCATCCTTGGTGCATTCATCCGTACGCAGGAAGTAATCTTTAACTTGGGCTTGCAACATAACTTGATTGCGGACTATTCCCTGAGTCCTATCCCTGAGTCTATCTCCTTATGATTACCACTTCTTCAGATCGATGCAGTTATGTTTAGCAGATCAGGGCTTCCGCAAAGTTGAAGATATTCGCAAATAGATCCACGACTACTTCGATATCATGAAGCTGTACAGCGAGGGCTTGCAAGACGCAAAAGGTCCAAGATAATGATCGTACATACTCTGCTTATTGTACCAAACGCTCTATAATGTTTTAGCCCGTGTGCATCTATATTTAAACATTTTCATGCTCCTTCTGCTAGTTGGTGTGCAAGCACAGGAATTTCCTGAATGGCCTCTCTTAAATTACACGCCGCCACATAAAGAGCTGTCTGAGATCCTGATCTATTACCAGAAAGTTTCCTTTGAGACCTATCTTTTACCATTGATTTTCCAATAATCGAGCAGAATATATCGAAAATATTTACAGAACACTTCCCACCGCTCTAATCTGACGAATTGCCCATCGTAATGCGACTTTGTAGAAAAGCGCAGGTCTTCCCATAGCAACTGTCGGCTTCTCTATGGTGATAGCGTTGTCAGGAAATTGATTATGGATGGGTGATTAGTAACATGTGATGTCGTGGTTCTCTTTTTATTCAAACAGCACATTAGCTGATTCGAACACACATACATACAGTGATAGTGCAGTCGATAGCCAACAGCTCATTTTCTTTATTGCTATTTGGTATTTAATATTTATTCAAAAAGTTTCAGAAATACAACCAAATAACAAAAGATTTGTTTTGTGTTTTCTCCACTGTTGATAAACGAACTTAGTTTTGGGGAGCTATTGTTTAGCTTTTTAAAGTACACAATCAAGAAATCGATACTACATCACCTCTAAGTAAAACCCGTGTAATAAACGTGATTACAAGATTTTTGACATAAAATTTGCAAGTGATATAATGATTGCGTTATCGCTTAAGATAGAGACACGAGCAACTCGACATTCGGACGGAAAAGTTGAAGAAAGCTTTCCCTAACAATTTCATTGAATGTTTTATAGCCATCTGAGAGTAATTAAATGAGCGAGTCTGAATTAGCACTTGTTGCATTACAATAGCGACTCTGAATTCGGAAGCATCTGAGACTAATTAAATAAGCGAGTCTGAATTTGGATTTTTCTTGTTGAGAAATTACGTGGCGAATGATTTATTATCAAATTTCATTGATTGCACAGTAGCTTAGAAGAGAGTGTCTAAAAGACTGATAGTAATATCCACTTTTCCACATCTTTCTTTGTAGATGCGAGCAATGCGTAGCATTCTAAGCGCGCCAAATAAGTACAAATTAAACGCAACCAAGTCAACCACTGCTCACTTAATTGCATTCATAAATTGATTTCTTTTTTATTTCTTTTTGGAGGTTAAGGCACATTTGCCTGCTTCGACTAACAAAAGTCATAATAAATACTTTCGGAATCAATTCGCAAAAGCAGAAACAGTTGCTTTAAACGTATTTAGTAATTGCCACATAAACTTCTGTCGTGAATACATTTATATGCTAAAGCTAAAGATTAAATATCTATCGACAAATCTGCACACTTATGCTTGACAATACGTGCGACAAATGTGCATGTGTCATACACAGCCACCAATTCACACAATCATTTGTGTATATATATTTTTCAATACCACATATCAAAGTGCGTGTATAATAATTGTTTACTTATTTATTTATCAAATTCAGACGCAAACGTATTCGCAAGCAAGATATGTGGATTGCAAGTGAAAAATGACCACATAACGCACATTTTCCGCCTTTGTCTTTGACTTTGATAAAGTCGAAGTGCTTAAATCAAGTTTCGGCTTCATTTTTTCTCGCGAACTAACGAGCATGCACAAATCGTTTTGCATATCACGCGACTATGATGGTATATATGCAAAAATATCTCTGATACTTATTTCCGAATTTTAGTGCTCCTTTTCGAAATTCCGGTATCATCAGTGAAAGGATTAAATGAACACGTTTGGTTAAAGTCCAAGAATGCCTACGTATTGGGGAGAGTAAAACAAAAACAGGAACAAATTTAACTACGCACAAATGCTGGGATATGAAAACCTCCGCACATCCTTATATATGTTTATTATATAACATAATATGTGGAAAATCTAATCTGATCTAATCAAATTGCATTTATCTGTATGTGATGTATTTATACCATTCCATAAAGTTATCAGTTCGAAAATCTTGAAAGTAGACTATTTGATGAAGTCATACGATTGCCTATGTATTAAGTTTATATGTGTGTGTGAGCCTATATAAGAATAAATAAATCCACATTTACACGCTTTACTGGTTCACGCACCTGCATGCATAAGCTCACCGTTAGCTTAATGCTCTTGCATGATATAGAGTCAGTAAAAACCTTTCGAAACATATTTACGTTGAAATACGAAAGGGAGATTAAAACGGTTACCGGATGTTTTAACTTTAGCGTAGATTATAAAAAGGAATTTCACACAACAAATTTTTTCAAAATAATAACAATTTGAGGGGTTAAAGAAATTCTTCACTTAGTTCATAAAAAAATAAAAAATAAAAATATTTTTATACAAAATATAGGTTTAATATTTTATTTTGTTATTGCATTTCCAATTTTCGCAACTTCTTTAATTGTTATTTTTTAATTTACTTTATTTATTTTTAATCACTTTAATCACATTCTTGCTTCAAGCACGTTTCTTGTTTCTTTTTTTTCTCTTTTTTTTTTTTTTGATTTTCTCATTCGTTATATATCTGAGACAGTTTAAAATCTTTTATAAATACTACGCATTTCTGACTGGCACTTTAAACTGACGTGAATGCAATATGCTATACTTTGTTGTAGTCTGGATAAACTACTGAACGAGTTTTAATTTTTTGCCCATAATCGTTATACATTTCGCAAATACGAACAACAAGCAGTTTCCTTTTCCTTTTTATAAAACGGACTCCGAAAAATGCTACCCAATTCGCTTTATAAGCAAAATGTTACTAACATCAATGTCGACAGTTTTGTTCGAAACTGCAAATTAAAAGGTGGATTCATATTAACAAAGTCTTCTTAGTTTGGTGAAATGTTAAGAGTTGTATCCGCTAAACTTTTAGGACAAATTTTTGTGCAATGGTTTGTAATCGAAGACAATGAGTTCTGGTTCAGCTCAACAACTTTACATAAATATTTATCTAAGTAGTTATCGAAAGCTTTTATTCAGCTAAAAATATTATTTTCTAATTACGAAAGTTTTGGAAATAGAGCTTTCGAAGAAAAATAATTGCAACTTGACTTAGTACCATGTGCATATTGTTGCTGTAAAAGTTACCAAAAGGATGCAAGAACGTTTGATAACACAACTTGGATTAATTGCAAAAGGACTTGGATAAACGATAAATCCGATTCGTAAAATATTATTGATACATCAAAATTGTATGTGCGAGTGAAGACAAGAATGAATATATTTATTTGGCTTTAACCCAATTTTTTTGGATGGACCACAATACGTTGTGAGGAAGGAAGCATTCATATTATTCGTCCTATTATTATTTAGTGGAACTCTAGGTTGTTTCATGTGCTAGTTGCTGCTGGTGACAAACTATTGGTAAACAATACATACGCTATTAGCAGAGACAATGCTTTTTTCTCAATTTCATTGTGCTCTTCACAACGATTCTCAATTTCATTGTACAAACTCAGACTTTTTCTCAATTTCATTGTGTTTTTCACAACGATTCTCAATTGCATTGTACAAATTCAGACTTTTTCTCAATTTCATTGTGCATTGATTTCACTCTTTCGTAGATGCTCTTTTTTCTAAATACCGCACTGTGGGTTCTGACGTTGTGACGGCTTATAAAATTTGAACATTGATGACTTTACGTATATTAGGATTTGTTATATATCTTTACTTTTTTTTCTATAGGTGCGAATTATACGGGTTATAGTGTTTACTTCTTCTCCTTCGCCAATCTGTTAACACATTTTCGAGACTGAGGTTGAGAATCGTTGGGCGGAGCGGCAAATGAAGGAAATCAGGGAATCAAGTGATGAAGATGTGACAGGGGGATTTCCGGTATTAGCCAAAGCCTACAAGATTTTGTCACTTGGGGTATAATTTCTCTAATACACTCATATAAGCTATGAATTTGAAACGTGGTAAGATTTGAGTGCCAGAGAATTGTTACTTTTTGAGGGTAAGAGGATATATGTCTATCCAGCAGCGGTACCATGTGATTTTCTTGAGTAAACTTTGTGTTCGAATGTTCTTAGTAAGGCTCTTGAATAGTACACTCACTAAGACTTCAAGAGTAAAACTTTTTTTTGGGATAGTTTATCAGACGGGCAAAGTTTGCTGTAGCACACGGCGTTATATCCAGACTTTTCCTCATCTAAGCGAAACCAGAATAAAAATTGATGTACACATTTGATAAGCACACCTACATTTTACTTATTCGCTACGTCGCTTATAATTGTAAGATTAAATTTACTTTGAAAAGGCACACAATACACAGTTATATTACGAATTCTATTCGCAAGTATACGAACTAGCTTGAAAATTTAGTTTGTAAAACAAAACACAAAAATTTAATATTTAAATTTATTATCTGAAATAAATGGTTTTTTGTTAGCAATCATTTCATATATTAATTTGCTATATACAACCTCCAGGATAGCTAATTAAATTCTTCTATACATAATGTTGTTATATACGTGACAAGTAACAATTTTCGTTTATGAAACCTTTCTCTGATCTAAAGTATATGCTCAACAAAGTTTGCTTTCCCACCTACTTTTTACGGTGTAGAGTCACGTGTTCGTACGTCACTGTAGCAATCTGTCTATAGGATTACTTTACAGTGGATACAACTATGCTTTGAACAAGTTGGTTATTTTTTTCAAATCTTAAATACATGATATAGAAAATTCTGATTGCACCCCAAATATATATATTGTTACCAATTACTACTTTTTTCGATACGGTCCGTATCAATTTCTTTGTTTACAATCTATTCTTTAAGGTTAGGATTATTTACATTTTACTTTGACAATGCTTTCGACTTCTCAACTTTAGTATTCTTCTTCCGACCCAAACGTTCTCATACGACCCAAATGTTCTCGTGCGACTAAACTGCTTTCCGCAAATAGTCTACTTATACACACATACTACATTTTTACAAGCATGTTACAATTAACTAACTTCATGGCTTCATTTTTAATCCGTTACCTGGGTTTTTCCCTGTCTATTTTTCTACTAGTCGTTTCCCTCGGCCGGCAGCTGCATGACGCGCCGCGAATATGCACTAGGGAATTTGTTACTTAGGAAACATCAATTAGTTAGCATTAATTGGATTTGGGATTTTCGTAACAATATACTTTTGTTTTAGTATACCTTGAAAGTTGTTGGAAACTGTAGGCATAAGCACTGCAAAAGTTCAAGTATCCAAACTGCAGGCATGTGTAATTTTCTCATTTGTTTGAATTTTAAGCAAAATAAATAATTGATTACACATTTTAAAGCAGGACTTTTGTATACATAAAATTGATCATTAGTTCGGTTTAAGATGTTTTAAAACTTCGTTCTTCTTACTCTTCACATTAGAGACTGAGTTTGTTGTTGTCGCAAAACTTCATGAATTTTTGTTTTCCTTTTTCTTTTTTACGTAAGTAAATTGGAATAGCATGTTAGGCTTTGTTAATTAATTTAATAAATAATCAAAAATGCTTTATGTTTACTTTCACCCTTTTGTTTGTAAAAGATATGTAAGTATATATTGTTCACCATCTGAGTTTATTAGCGTATCTATCGGATATCTTTTATTAAAACGCTCACGTTTGAAAATACAACGTAAGTAGCTACAGTGATTCGATCACTGCCGGATTCTCGATTGGTAAACACTTTTCACCAAAATAAATCTATAAAAGTAATGAAGGAACGATAATAAAATTATTTAATAATGGTATCAAAGTAGATTTAGAGCATAACTGTCCTAAAAGCCTTTAAATACAAAACAAAAATCGTTCTCTCCTTCCTAGAGATTTCATTTTGCAGGTAAGACCTTTATATCAATGAAGGAATATGAAAAAGCCTATATAAAAAAAGGCAATTGATTTACGTTTAAGATTTTCAGGACTACGCAAGTGCAAATTTTATGTGGGTAGCACCTATGCCTTTAATTTGTTAAGCAATTTTTTCTCTATAAGTCGCTCTCCATCTCTATAAATCTATAAGTCGATTGCTCTAAAGGAAACCTTTAGAGGTTGATGGTATTTCTAAAGTGTTCCGTTTAAAACAGAACTGTTTTCTAGAGGTTGATGAAAACTCTACAAAACAGTTCATCGTGTGTTAAAAGTAAAATAAAAAAAAAATCTTTATGTATACCATTATAAATTTTGCGAATAGAGTCAAAGTCCAAGGGCAAAAAATATAGCAAATATTAAAAAAGTATGAAAGTATAAAAGGAACATATAAATATATACATAAAATAAAGAAAATCAATATATAATAGAAAAATGCAAAGGAGACAAGAGCCCAAAAAATGCATTGTGTGTGGCAGTGAAGGCTGCAAACGAGGCAAAGTGATTCATTGTGCAACTTCCCAAAATCACTCGGTGGGGAAAATTGCACAATTTTTATTTATATTATTTTACTTACTTACACATGAAACCTAACTAAAACCAATTAACAGTCGAATTCAATTGGTTCTTAGAAGTAAATCTTATGCTACTTTATATTAAAAGGAAGTATAAAGTATATAAGGAGAAGTAAAGAAAAAAAAATAATGAAATAACAATTCATGTATAAATAAATGATATAGAAAAAAAGGATGTACACAACTAACACAGAGGCACACCCAGTACGGAACCAAATTGCAAGTGAATCCCTAAGCCATTGCAAACATGTAAAAGCTTGGTAATCGATACCGTAAACAACACCAATTAATTTTCCAATCATGATGAGACGTGAAGATTAAAATTTAGTTTAAATACGACATAGGCAAATCGCTCGTATTAATCGTAGTTGTTTTGATAGACTTTATAGAATCCGATATTGAGATTAAGTGATAGCAAACAACTCTAAACGGGTTAAACAGCTCATAATTATATTAACGTCTACTCAGCTTAATGAACGTGAAGTACCTATAGAAGCGGTTAGAGACATTAAAGCTCATCTCACCAAGGAATGTGAACGAATCGATAGTACCATTAAATAACTTAATTAAGGAGGGGAGACCAAGAATACAGAAACATAACAGAAACAACCTATTTTCATAAGGAAGCAAAGAGACAAGCGGGTGCCAACTTAAATTCCTTAGGGCAAACAGCAAGAGTTGCTTTTGAACTGATTCAATTGAATCTACATAATAGCTATAGGAGAGAGACCACACAACTGAAGCATACTCAAGCATTGGGCTAGCTACGCACATGTATAGCTTTTTTGTAATGTTAGGATCCGTCAGCTCTTTGGACCACATCTTAATGGAACCAAGCGCGAACCTAGCTTTACTTAAAGCGAACTCAATATGCACATTAAAAAGCAATCGTTAGCCGAGTAGAACCCCTATGTCGGTGAACGAGTCAACGATGTCCAACGTTGTACTGAATGAGTTCCTTCTTTAGAAAGAGAGCTTCTTGCATTTTTTTAATTTATTTAATTTCATAAAATTGAACGGGTACTATGTAACCAAATTATCAGCTTGAAGCTGATATAATTATGGTTCCAAGGAGAAGGAAGAAAACAGTTTAACATCGTCAGCGTACACTAAGATCATTAATGTATAAATTAAATTAAATAAAAAATTACCGAATAAATAGAAAATATACGTATAGCAGAGACTATGAAAAATAATTATAATCATATTTTGTTAATAAATAGACAGAAATGGTAGAAATTAGAGAGAATAATTGTAATAAAAAATTTTTGGCAATAAATAGATAGATATATAGGAAAAACATAGTAATTATCCAAAAAAAAAAACAAATTTATTTATAAAAAAATGTTCATATAAAAATACTAATAATAAAAACGGCCAAGCACAGAAGAATCAAAATTGAAAATTCTATTGCGGTTAGCTTATATGTACAAACAAGTATTTCTGCTTTCACGCACAGGTCTATTCAAAACGTCATAGTACAGCAAACATATGTTCATAAATGTTCTCATTTCAGTTCTTTACTCTCTTTCTCTCTGTTCTTATAATGCAACAAGTTTTTGGTAAAATCGGAGAGTAATTCTTATAATGCAACAAGTTTTTGGTAAAATCGGAGAGCATATCTTAGCTATTGCGCCTAAGTTTCAAACAACTTTTTATTTAAATTGATTTCATATCCGTCATCCGACGTGTCAACCGACCAATCGGAATCATTCCTAACAACTCTCTCAGAGACTTTGTCGAAAGTCTGTACAAAGGTTTATGCTAATGATTGCACTAACGGGAACGTTGGACGAACGGACCGATATGGTCAAATCAACTTGAGATCTTATGTTAATCAAGAATACAAATACTTTATTGAGGCTGGAAGACAAATATATGTCTGTGGATGTTACAAGATAAAAGCGAAACTGTCAGTTATTCATTTGATTTTTTATCGGATGCGCTAGGCTAGTATTTAATTAATAATTTTGCTGCGCAAATGTTGCTAGCGAAATGTCCTATCGTATCTATATATATAATGTTTTTGTTTATATATAATTTTAGTTTGTTTTATGCTTTCATTGTCGTTATGATTAGAAAATTTATATTCTTATATATATAGAACTACTATCGATGTTTCATTTTCTGTTTTTATGCAAGGCCGGGTGTTATTCGTCGTTTGACGATTGCGTTTTTAGAGCGGAGTAAGGGAGCTGACACAATGAGGCGTTATTCCTATTTTCAGGTCGAGACTTCAACTTTGCCGACTTTTTGCAAAACTTTATGGGAATTGTCAAACCGTATGGTTTTTGATGTATACAAACAAATAGAACAAAAAGAAAAAAACGCACAAGAAGAAATTAAGGCAATTTATTTTAAGCTTAGAAATAATTTATCTGATTTATGTCTACCTTACTCTAATTTACATTTTTTTTATATTATGTGACTTTCAATTGGGTTTATACTATGCGTTATTTTACAAGAAATTAAAAACAACAATAAAAACCATTTATTTTAAAGTTGAAATATATTCAACTAACTGCTTTTCAGAGAGTGATAAATGGTTGTTCCCAAATTATGGATGAATTAACACACAAAAATTTATCTAATATATATATCCACATATATCTCATCAATCTTCTTTATCACTAATAAATTAACAAGTTTTTTTACTGTTATATTAACTTTCTTATTGTTATTTTCTGTAAATTTGTTGTTTATATTTACGTTAATTTCTTTATTTTTAGTTCTAAAACCATATGTTTTTGTTTACAGTTTGCTGTAAAAACATATGGTAGCGCAACTGCCCGTTGTGTTGGCCGCTTAGGAGTTTTTAACTCGAAAGCCAAAGTGACACCTCATTGTGTTAGTCCCCAAACAGCCAGACTAATTTAGCTGAAAGGAAATAAAAATTAATTAATTAATTATTAAATAATTCATAATGCCTTCTTTTTGTGCTGTAATCAATTGCAATGATAGATACGGCCACTCGGACAATATATCCTTTCATAAGTATGTTAACTAAAGATTTTACTTCTCAAATAAAAGTTACTTCTCCTTATCACAGATTTCCTTTAAAGCGTGCAGATCTACTAAAGGAATGGGAAGGGTTTATTCAACAACAACGGGGTCCGGACTGGCATGCTTCGCGATGGAGTTCATTATGTAGTCGCCATTTTCGAGAAGAGGATTTTCGTTCATTAAATGAACGCAAAACCCTTAAAAAATCAGCCGTACCATCGGTTATGTTAAATCCAAAAGAGAAGACAGCTAAAAAGTCAAAGTTAACCATAGACGATGTGAAAGCTAAAGAAGCACAACAAATACAAGGTATAAAAGAAAGTCTGGAAGACTTGAGCAATAATGTAGTCAGGAGTAATTGCCGTTTATGCGGCATCTCTTCGATACCTGCTGCTACATTTCTTACCAATTACGAACTATATGGCATGCTACAAAAGTGTTTTCCCACTTTCAATATTCAGCAAGAAGACCCTTTACCTAAAATATTGTGTGCCAATTGTCTAAAGAATTTGCAATTATTCGGTAGCTTTGTAGATAAAGTAAGAGACGCTCAAGAAGAGTTACAAAGAAAATATCGCACACGTATGGTGGAAAAGGCAATTAAAATTAAACAAGAACCAGTGGTAAGAGTCAAACAGGAAGTAGCCGAAGCTGGCTATGAACAGTCGCAAGACTTCCCCGTAAACAACGAGGAATATGACGCGGGTTGTGATCAACCAGCTGAAGGGACAGAGAGTGAAAGAAAATATGAATTTTGTGATTTTCCTATAATAAATGATTGCGATATCATGGAAATTATAAATTTGGACGATCCCTTTATAAATATACCCGACGATGATAATACCACATCGTTGAATGAAGAAAGTGAGCAGTACAAAGTACGAGAGGAACAGCTCATGCAACAAATATTACCGTCAGCTCACGATCTCCTGCAAACGCACTTGCTACTAGAGGAACATAATTATGCGTATGTTGAGACAGAAGATTTCAAAGAAGAACGTAATTTCTATAAAACGGAGAAGACTGAAGGCTATGAACAAAATATTGAAAATCCCTCTAACTCTCCAATAAATACGAACACAAACGTTCCTACTGTGGAGAGAGAGGAAGTATATCACCACCAAAATACTTTAACAACCAACCCAGCACCAGTGCCACCGTTGACGCAAGACGATTTTGATATACCGCATGAAAATCGGGCTTTGAAGCCCATAGTAACTTCGGTTAGTGCTATCCAACAACCTATCAAGCCGAATGGTATCGTGGTACTCAATGAAAGTATAGTAAAATCCGGCAACGGGTTTCAATTGCATGCTTGTATGGTATGCCATTTGAAATTTTTTAGCGTGGAAGCCTTAAAACAACACTACACACAAACTCACGGTACTCCAATGGTAAGTGTGCCAAGCATCAATTTGGAGAAAAATCAAGACAATACTTGCAAAACGGAAAATGATATAAAGTCTGCAGACCAGGAAATTCAAATAGCGAAACAGAATGACATTGTACAACCACCTGAAACAAATTTGAATAATTGTGATCCCGATCCTACCAAGCAGCAAAAGACAATTTTGATAAGCAATAAATGTAAAACTCCGAGAAGAAAGCGTTCTTTGCATTATAATCTGAACACAATGGCTCTGCATTATCAGCAGTTGAGAAGATTCTGCAAAAAGTTGCAAAAGAAATGTCAAAACCTAGAACAAAATGTTGAACAATTACAATCACAGCCGACCATTAAATCGCTCAAAAACTTTTCCAAAGTCAAGAACATAGTAAATCCTTCTTTACAATCAGTTAAATGCAGCCAAGCGAAGAATCTCAATAAGAAGCAATACCAGAATGAGTTTCTTAAATTCGAATGTTTGGTGTGTTCGAAGAACTTCAATAATGCGAATAGTTTGCGTCAGCACAAAATAACCCACACTGAAGAGCGGAAACATAACTGCGGACTATGCCATCGAGCATTTAAACGGCGTAATGGATTGCTGCAGCATTTGAAAGGGTTCCATTTACAAGTGAAACCGTTTACCTGCCCCGTTTGTGCTCATTCGTATGCTTTAAAATGTGACATGCAGCGGTGCAAACATTCTTTATTGAAAGTAACCCAAAATCAAGACGGTGTTAATAACAATACAAAATTATTTCGATCCAATCTCCAAACATGAATTGGAAATTTTTATACGACTACAATTAAAGTTCTGCAAAAAATTTAGAACGTACAATATTGGAAAAAAACATCGAAGTTTTTTATATTCAGACCCATAATACTACAGATCAGAAGCGAATGCAAAGGAAACATATCGCTTCAGAAAAAAACGTAACTCGATACGAAGATGAAATAATGTCCTCAGCGGATTCCCGGTCTTATGTGCACACGCCAATATCCAATTTTCTTGATGTAGGTTGATTGAAATTATTTTTCACAGGTGAATGGCTAGAATCATCCATAATTCATGTCTTCAAATTTAAGTTCTACACAACGGGCCTAAAATTCGCGTTCTTGCCTGTTCCTTGGATTAATTAAAAGAAACTAAAGAAAGGCTGAGTAAAGATTACGGGAAATTTGCTCCATCAGACAATATGATTAAATACTGGATGGATGAAGTACAAACATAACTGATGAACTCTATTCAATTCCTGCAGGTTGTGTGGCCATCAAAGTGGTGAAAATAATTTTCTTAATTAAAGGTAGTAACATGTTAGGGACTCCTTCATATCACCTCTGATCCTTCTGACATCATCATGCATTTGTTGAAGTTGTTTGGTCTAAAAGCTGCTTGGCCCAAAATGGCCTTTAGGCTACTCACCGGGTGCACTATCCGTATATCCAGTGACGACACTACAAGCAATGCAAAGTTAGCTCAGTTGTACAACGTGTCTGCATCGCATAGTGATATAATTTTTGAAAGTATTAATATTAGAGAAGTCTTCGGAGCTTTGCTTTATTTTGGATATTAGTAAACATGACGAATTCGCTCACCTAATGATGTAAGTGAAAGTTTTCATTTCTTTGCCGAATAAATTATTAATTGGTTAATCTATTGTAGTCGAACCAATAGTAAGAAGCTATCTCAAACCCCAGGAAAATTATGGTGTCAAATTTAAGCTCTTATTAAAAAAAGATCAGTGGCCACACAAGGGAAGCAAATACGTTTGCACCCGACCAAAAGAGAGCAATGGCGAATAATAATTAATATGATGGCAAACATTAATTAATATAAAGGGCCAATATGAATATAACCGGTACGAAGCTATTCGAAATTGCTAGCAACTAGAGACACCAAAGAGATTCCCAGAGACACTATGTGAATCTCAGATGGGTCTCCTTCTCAATACATGACATTTATAAAATTATAAATAAACGAAATAAATGCACTTACTGTCAATAGACTGTTGAAACTAGAACTTAACTTTGTTAAAATTAAGCAAGATTTTAATACACTTGACTTTGTTAAAATTAATGAATAATTTTTTTCTAATATACTAAATTGTTTTATAATTTTGTAATGTTTTGGGTTTTCTCTTGTTTCAGTTTTATGTAAATGTTTAACAAATTTCTTCTTCTAGTTTTTGATCTTTTTAATTCCTTTTTTTAATTTTTTTCGCAATCATTCACTTCTTACAACTTCTTCGTGTAATTGTGAAATGGCTTTGTTGGAACTTTGTTGAATTGCATTGAGTTGAATTTTCGCTAAAACCGCTTAAAGCCGTTATCTGGTTTTTCCCTTTACAAGGTTTTATAAAAACATACCCTTTGGTTATCACGGAGAAAGCGCAGAGTTGGTTTCAATAAATGTGAAATGAATGAAAATGATCAAAATCCATCCATTTTTCTATGAAAATGGACAAAATGCATTCATTTTTGTATGAATATAAACAAAAACTTGTTTATGTTTCCTGCTGTATGAAATTTTTTACTAAAAGAGAAACAGATTGATATGTGAATGTGCAGTTATTAATGAAATTAAAAAAACTATAATAACTAATGATTAATAAATAAATGTTAACGGGTTCTTCGGGCATCTGCTTTGATGGTTATGGTTATTGCATCAGCTTAACTGGCTTGTATTTCTTCCGCTTCCAAATCAATGCAAAATTCCTCCCAATAATAAATATAATAATAATTATTTAAGTACTTCAAGCAGAGACTCCATTTTAAATAAAAAATAATTCAAAAGAGTAAGAAAACAATTTCCTTTTGTGAAATAGTATCGCAGTGCCTTACACGGCTCTTAACGTAAGTAGGCTAATCGAACTCATTGCTGCTGACTTTAAAATCGCTTAAAAATCGTGCGGTCTCGGTCAGTTATATTCTTATATATTCTCGAAAATGTTTTTCCTTAATTCTATATAATATATTATGAAGTTAAAATAGCCAGGTTGTTGCAATACTATTGAGGACATACATCTTCTAATATGTCTTCATATGTCAGTGCTAAAGGTACCTCGTGAGTTTGCTCGTAATTTCTTTTACCGGCTTAAACACTAGTTTGAAAGTTCAAGTTCCAGAAGAAATTATATACATGGAGAACGCTGTACTAGCATAGACAATATTTAGCAGAGTTATTTAAATTTCATTTAGTCTTATAAGTCAACAATTAGAAATGCCTGTCAAAGACCTTGTATGCATTATATAGGAGATTTATAGATAGACTTAACACTTGGTACAAGTTCTTAGCCCCCACATGAAAATATTTGAAACGGAAATTGTCTTTGCTGGTTTGATGCGCTCTCAATTGGCAAAATATATTAAATTATATATATTATTATGCAAAATAATATAATATATTAACATATTACTCTAGATATATGTACCTGTGCCCACTTACGAGAATTCGGAGAGCCCAAAAGAACCTTCAGAGTACCAACTACTAAAATCTCACGGGCTTTTGGTAGTAGTAGCGCTGTTAATAAGCAGGCGGTTGAATTCCTTCTTCTTTGATACTCATTCTTACTGTGTTAAGCATATACAAAACAAAAGCAAAACATTTTTTATGTTTTAGAGCGAATATGTGCTATGAAGTAATTTCTTATAATTAGAAAGAAGCGTTTATCTTTATTTAATTTATTTATTAGCTGCATATGTACTAATTTGTTTTCATAATCTATTGTTACGGAAAACAATTTTCAAAAAACTAGTTTCGTTCCAACCAATTGATTTTCCCAGAAGATAAGTTTTCGAGAGGAGGAAAAACCAAGTGCAAATTCATGGCACGTCATGGAGCTGCCGGGCAACGAACAAGATTAGCGGAAAATACATCAATTATGATAACTTGCTTATATAAGCAGAATATTTGGATCGAATCAGAAGATCGATTACTTTAAAAAAATTTTTTTTTTATGTGAGCACCGGGTTTTGAAATCAACATTTTCATCTGATACTGAACAATATATTAAAAATGTTTTCTATTCTGCACAGAGAAATACAATTAGTGGGAATATGGCCAACAAGCATCTGTGAAAAATGATCTTTCCCGAAAGTTGCAGCCTAACAGAAGTTTTATTTTGTGACTATTTCTTTCGCATAAAAATGAAGGTAACAGAAAAATTATGTTCCAGAATAATTAGAATGGAATTATTTTGAAAAATGGGAGCACCGGAGGCATTCCTGCTTCTTCAATTTTAAGCGGCCCACGCGGTGAAACCGATGCAAATTTCAATCCAAAAAGAAAAAATTAATCCACCTAGCTAAAGACCCATATAAGTAATTTTAACAATATTGATTTTTGTGTGATTGCCGAGTTTTTAAATGAGAAAACTCAGTTCCATCATTCTTTTATTAAAGTAATTTATCGAAAATCCCTATGTACTTTTCAAGGATATCTCATATTAAAGATATTGAAAAAAATGCGAACGAAAAAAGTGACAATTTTTCGAGTTGTGCTGCTTTCCGTTATAGAAAAACGCGTCATCTATAGTCACATACAGCTATATACAGCTACAAAAATGTCTTCGTAAAATTAAGAATTTTTCCGCGCCCACAAACAGTGTTTTAATTTTTGACATTTTACGTCAAGAAAATTAGTTTCCCCTAATGTGACGAAAAATTAGTTTCAATGCTGCTATCACTCTTTGATAAATAAATTCGAATTTTCATATCGGGCAAACATTTGAAAGTAAGAAGAGATTAAATTTTTTGATTTCTTTGCCAACTGGGTTTCCTTCGGTTCATATCGTTTCAAAGAAAAAATATAGCTTCTTTTCTTGCTGAAAAGTTTGATAAGATTAACTCTGACATGGTTACCAAATAAAGTTCGTTTTAAATTTACTAAGAATACCAAAAAGAGATTTTAAACAGCTGCTTATGTACTCGAATTCGTTTATTAAAATTGCTCAGGAAAATGTTGTATATATAAATGCATGGAAGATGAATAATAACGTTATTCTCCTTTCGATATTTAAAAAAATAGATAAAGCGACAATATTCCCGCAAGATTTTCTCGGTGACACGTTTTGATCTTGCAAAAATTAATTGTTCTTTTTGGCTAATTCTTCAAGGTTATTCAAGGTCTAGTTTTTTAAATGAAAAATCTAAGTAATTCACAAAAATCCCAATAATAAAATGTCCAAATTAGCAATAAACTTCAAGGGGCTTCTCCAGAGGAGCAATCTACGTGTAATGCAACAACGTTACAGGAGTTTACAGCATCGAAACAAGTACATTTATTCGTATGTAGCAAATCTTAAATGAAATAACTGAGTGCCATTATTTCCAGGGATTATGATTTAATTGTAATTGGCGGTGGCATTGTAGGTGTTGCCTCCGCTAGAGAAATTCTACAACGCCATCCTTATCTGAGAGTGGCTATTGTCGAGAAGGAACCAAAACTGGCTGCTCATCAAAGCGGACATAACTCAGGCGTTATACATGCGGGAATATATTACAAACCGGGCAGCTTGAAAGCCAAATTATGCGTTGAAGGCTTGCGTTTAACTTACGCCTACTTGGATAAGAAAAAAATACCCTATAAAAAATGTGGGAAACTAATCGTTGCTACTGACAACGACGAAGTGAAAAGGCTTATGGATTTATATGAACGGGGGAAGAAAAATAACGTACCAAATTTAACATTATTGCACAGTGAGGACGAAATTCAAAAGATTGAACCTTTCTGTCAAGGTCTTAAAGCTTTATGGAGTCCCGACACTGGCATAGTTGATTGGGGGCAGGTGACTCAGCATTACGCTATGGATTTTAAGACAGACGGCGGTGATATATTTTGTAACTATAAAGTTAAAAAATTTACAGAGACCAAAGGCGAAAAAATAGACGCGTACCCTATTACTATACATGGTGACCGCAATAATCAGATTTTGCTCACAAAGAACGTGCTAGCTTGCGGAGGCCTGCAATCTGATCTGCTAGCTGAAAAAACTGGTTGCCCGCGAGAGCCAAGAATAATTCCTTTTAGAGGGGAGTATCTCTTGTTGGCAAAGGAAAAACAACATATGATCAAAGGCAATATTTACCCGGTACCTGACCCCCGTTTTCCCTTCTTAGGTGTCCATTTCACGCCACGCATGGATGGTAGCGTTTGGTTAGGGCCAAATGCAGTTCTAGCGTTTAAAAGAGAGGGCTACAAGTACGCTAACACTTTAATATCATTTGGAATTGAGTTGATATTTTGTCTTTTTTAGATGGAGCGACGTTAATATTTTTGAATTGATCGATGCGTTACGTTACCCGGGGTTTATTAAACTGGCATCAAAAAATCTCGGATTTGGTCTTAAAGAAATAATTAAATCTGCTTTTATCAATTTACAAATGAAAGATTTGCAAAAGTTTATTCCCGACATTACAGAATATGACGTTTGTCGAGGGCCTGCTGGCGTTAGAGCTCAAGCCCTAAGTCTGAATGGCGAATTGGTAGACGATTTTGTATTTGATCGCGGCGCTGGGCATAATCTCTTAGCAAAAAGGATTCTACACTGTCGTAATGCTCCTTCACCGGGAGCCACTAGTAGTTTAGCAATTGCAAAAATGGTGGCTGATAAAGTTGAACTTGAATTTGGTATTGGAAACAAACACTGCAAACGTACTACAAATTTAGGATGATCGCAACCCTATAACGGCGAAGTTATATACTCTGTTTTGAAAACTTTAACTGGCTTAAAACGTATTTGTGACGATGAAAGCAGTGTATACAGTTATATATGGAAGGAACATAAGATGACCTGGGCATTATTGTGCAAAATATATAATTTTTATATTAAGAAATATATATTCCCCGTACAATGAAATTAAACAAAAATTTAATTCGTTTCACGAACTTGCTTCTTTAGATCTCGTGTAGGATTCTCCGATAGCTGCAAGGATTTTTATTTCCTTCTCTAGACGTTGTACAACGACCATTTCTATTCATTTGGCCTGTGACGGCCTTTATGCTTATAAATAAATTGGCGCACATTACTAAAGTCTTAAACGAATCAATATACCAAAGATTCGCTTTCCACGTAAATATTACGCAAAAACAATTAATGCAATTGTTATGTGGTTTGAAAGGTAGTGGAGATAGTAGATAAGAATAAAATCGTGATTTTCGGGCGTTGCTTCTAAATGGGTGGATTCTCACTACAATGTGACGCGGGGATGAATGATAAAAAAAGTATTTGGTGGATAAAAAAAACTTGAAACTAGTAAAAATGAATATAACCTTACTTTTTACAAATAATGATGAACTTGATAGGTTTGATTGATTCTTGATTCTACACAATTGAGCTAAATTTCAAAAGGCGATAAATTCGTTCAGATGCGAAAAGTACACATTCATGAAACAATCCAATGGAACGTGTGGTTACACTCAAAGCCGCTTTCAATTTTTGATTTTGATTGCGGTGATTTTTTCCCAAAATGTTATCAAACAGAAAAAGATAGTTTGTCTTCTGGGGGAATTACTGGTTTTAATTTGAAAGTGAATATTTTAAATATTCTAAATATTCCCCTTTTTTTTCTGAAATGCTATCGAAAATATTTTAGATTAAAAAATTTTTCTTCTATTAAATCGTTGCAATATTTAATTTAAATGGAAATCTAACCAATATATCAAGAGTATTTATATTTCGATCAGGATTCTCGCAATTTTATTGAAAGGGAGTGTCGCTAGTTAAAAAGAAAAAACAAAAAACAGTTCGTGCAGAGTCGAGGAGGGACACTGTTAACAAGGGCACTTTGGATAAAATAAAAATTTGAATTCCATGCCAGAACGAAGGAATTAATAACAGCATACAATAAATAAAAAATATCTTACTTTTTTTAATATAACAAATAATGTTGCTACTTTTAATATAAATTGTAATTTTTTATTGTTTTTTAATTATTATTATTATTATTATATAAATTTAGCCAGAGAATAAATTCTCAGATTAAAGTCTTAAAGCATTAGCATCCAAGGCTTACGGCTTTTTTTTTAATATTATTATTATTATTATTATTAAAAACTCTACCGCGCTTGAGCTTTTTTAATTATATATACTATTAATGAACAAAAATATTCAAAAGATATTTGTAATCGGTTACATTTTTTTTTACACAAATTTTGGTTCTTACCTTTTAAATTAAATAAATTCAATAAACGTAAAGTAAAAATTCAAATAATTGATATTTCTTTCAAACTAAATTAATTTTCTTTTAATATCAATATTATCTTATAAATTATATTTAAATTAAATTAAATTAGAGAATGGAGAATTTCACAAGATTTCCAGAGGAAAACATCAGGGTTGGTTAAGGATGTTTGGGTTGACTGAACATGACCTTATGATACTTTTTCGTCGTCAAAATTTTGTGTAAGAATATGCACAAAATAAAAACAGTTATGCTTTATCGTAGCGAGGATGTTTATTCCCAATTAGCCAATTAATCCTCGTTCAGTATGCGACAACCTGGAATGAAATCTCCGAAAAAACAAAAAACCCATTTTTTCGCTTTTGAACACAGAGCTTGTTTTCAGCCTACGTTGTATTCCACACGTATCCTTGGATTGACTTCAACGATTTTCAATAACAACCTACCTCCAATAACTACCAACGATCCAATTAGGGGAATGTTAGCGCACAAATTCAGAGGCATCGACAGACATAATTAGTGCCCGGTTTTTATTTACATGATCATCTTGTTAATACATGCGAAGAAAGAAAATGTAGCCATTTGCATACACTGGGGTAAATTTTACATATATTTAAAAAGTAGTAAGTTTTCAAAAATTCTACCAACATTTTATTTGTATTTCTTTCATTTTTCCTTTTTTTTATGTTTGCCGGACCAAAATACAAACAAAAAAAAAAATTTAGCGCCAGCACATTGTGCCTGAGAAAAACAAGCGATTTATACTGACTGTGGGCGAAGAGAGAATTGTGGAGTTGAAATATCTAGAGGTGGTAATCGGTGGTGAAGGAAACTTGCGTATACGTGACGTATCACCTAAAACTTCTACAAACGATGCGTCGCTATCGACAAGTGGGACAAAGCCATAAGTATAATTAGAATGTAACATGTTTTGTTTATTTTGTAACCATTTTTCTATATGTTTAGAAGCCAATTAAGAGAAACTAACCCCATATTGACGGAAGGGCCGGCATAGCTAAATGGAATCTGTCTTAGATACTGATCAAAAATATATATATTTTATGGTCTGTGAAGCCTTTTTCTACAATACATGATAAGACTTTTTAAAGAAAGAGAAAATTTCAATATTGCATAACTTTAGGTGGATATGGACAATTCGTTCCGTTTTTATACAGGCAATGTACGATTAATTATAGAATGTGTGTGCAAATTTCTACAGCTTTGTCTAGTGCAGTTTATGAATAACACGCAAAGCATCATTTTCTTTTTTTTTGTTTGCCTTTACAAACGTGGTACTGTAGAAGTCTTTCGATCGTTTTCAATACCAAAACACGTGCAAACATTTCCAATATTTCTGCCAAATTTTAAGTCAATAGCTACATTCTTTTAGTCAGGAGAATGTTTATCACACACAGACAGACGTATGCATATGGTTAAATCACTTCAGAATTTGATGGTAATCAGAAATATATATGTAATTTGCCAGGTGTCTGAAATTCTCTTCTGCATATTGAAAACGGTTGACAAAATGACGTTTGTCTGGATATATAGCACACTACACTGTTCCAACTTTCTCTCAGACGGGGCTTCTTGTAGCTTGCTTGCTTGTGTAAAAGAAAGAAAATATATAATAAAAAAAAAAAAAAATTATTTTCGGAAAGATAAAGCAAGTAAATAAGTTGAGGTAAGTATGTGGGTGGGTGTAATCGCAACCATTTAATTTTATTTAATTAACTCCTCTTCTCGACAAATTTCTTACTTGGTGTGATGTTCTTCTTCCTTTCCTTCCTCACATGGCGCTTTCTGTGCTAGACTGCTGCACTTGTATTCCTTTCGAGGCATTTCAGACTGTTCACTTTTTTTTTTTTTTACTTTGATTTCTTCTTTTCAAAACTACCATTAAAGCCGATTTCTTGATGTTCATACCTTGCTATCGATAATAGCTTCGTATTACTTTTATGTATAAATTTAGCACAAAATTACAGAAAATTACCAAGAATTCATCAAATATTTAATAGTCTCTGTAAGGCATTCGCAGCTTTAGATCAGTGTTCGTATATGTAGGTTACGCGGATCAAATTTTGTGTTTTTTTTTTTTATAAGTATATAAAATTTCCGTTTTGCAAATTAGACGGCCGGTCGTTAAAGCAAAGTTCCGTAGTTATGCTTTTGACTTACTTTCAGAGAGCTGCACATAAACACTCCACTATCTTGTCAACGGCTCTTTCCGGCAATCAAAAACTTTTGTTTTTGCACATAAACACTCCACTATCTTGTCAACGGCTCTTTTCGGCAATCAAAAACTTTTGTTTTTTTTTTAACTGGAAAACAATTAATTAATTTTTCCGTCCGAACAAACTTGAATTCATCAAGATTCTGTATCAGACTGCCGTTTTACTCGCAATTGCCAACTCTTTTGATCTGTCTCGTCCATACTCTCTCTTGTCCCGGCAATGAAAACAAAACAAAGGAGGAGTTCCATTTGCTTATGCAAAACCAACCCTTATGGTATACAGACGGACTTTAGACTTTTCTTCTCTTTTCATAATTCTCTCTTTATACGACGCTACTATGTGAGCAGAGACTTGTGGGTAGAAATCTTGATTAACGGAATTCCGTTATTAAACGTAACACTACCTTTGTAAGGAGCAGAGAAAAAGCCGACCGACAGAAACACCCTACATGTATATATGCGGACGTTACAAATAATATAATAAAGTTGAATTTAGTAAAGAATCCACACTCCAGAGCTACGGATTTATTTACACTGCTTTGGAAAGTTCATTTCGCTGAACATTTACTTAAGATAATGCCGTAAAGCCGTGTATAGTTTTATGTACATAATGTGAACAGTCTTTGGCGTTTTGGTATAAAACGAACAAACAAAAATCTTATTCGTCTTCCTCTTTTGTTATTCATCAAACCAACAACTGAAAATTTGCTGAGATGTGTAAAAAAGGCCTAATGTGAACACTGAGCTCTTTGTTTAGGCCTTAGTAAAGTTGTGATTAGATTTGGTACATAATATTATTATTTATTTATTTTAATATTTATTTGATTAAAGTCTTTCTAATTTTGCGTGTTATACGTCCGCCACGTTATTTTTTTACAATTTTATTGAAACATCGTCCGCCACGTAGGATGAAACAGAACAGCGAGGAGTAAGTTCTGTCGCGTAAGAAGTAATGTAATACATGGGTACAAATTATCATAACAAGGAATTGATGAGAAAAAAGTGTAAAGGAGAGTAGGTTCGTAATTTGACTGCGAACGCTCACGTCTTAATGACATGGTTTAAAAAAAGAAAGCCTGCGGAGTAAGCTGTTAAATTATGGAAACTCAAAATGTCCACAATGCTGTGGTCACGAAGATCACTTATACTCAATTTAGGAAGTGTGGAATGGCGATTAGAAGTGGCAACATTCGAACAGACAAGAATATGATCAGGAGATTGTAAGACTAAAGTGTTGTTTATAACGTTATTTTGAGTAGATTATCATTACAACATCAGCCTGTTAATAAGACAAATAATGTCACGTCCGAGTCCGCAATTGATAAGCCAAGGGATTTTATTTATTTGTGGAAATAAAGAGTATAAATGACAACCGTAAGATAAATTATTCCGGCGCTGTTGCCAAAAAAGTAATGAATGCTTTTTGTCGATTGCCTTCAGATCTACCGAAATCAGAACACGGTCATTAAAATGAGATGTTCTGAGATGCAACTTTATCTACAGTGTTGTTGTTAAGAATGTCCATAGAACGACTCGGGATATGTAGTATGCTTGAAGGCTCTTCCTAAACTATGGCTAGCTCGCCGAAATTTGGGGGGTCCTCCACAAAAATCTTGCCCTAGAGAATTTTTATAATTTATCAGTGTAGAAGTGTTTATGATTTATCAGTGTTGAAGTGGAAATGTGTACTTCGCCAGCCAATTCGTTTGACAAAAGTTGACGGCAAAACATATAATATTATCGACGATTCCTGTGTTCCAGGTAGCCGGATGATTGATTTTCGAAACCACGAAGGCAGTAACGCCTGCTGGCAAGGCGCTTCAATTACGCAATAACGCGGCTGGGTTTAAGGACAAATGCAACTTTGCCGCTACATAAGCGTAATCGTTATTAACAATTTCATACTCTGGCGGTGAACGGCCATAAGAACGTTGTATTATATATATTCCGGAAGGTGAGACTAACTGGGTCACTTTCAGTCCACGTATACTGCATGGATCCACTTCATTTAATCCACTTAAATTTAATATTAGATGATTAACATTCGTCTAACGTCTTCAGACCAATAAGCATGGGCACACCCTCATCCTCATCCGTATTGAAATCTGTTGTTCGTCTACCACACACATCAAAAATGAAATAGACCCTTTCATTTAGCCATATCATTAATTAAAATTCGTTGACGCACAACAGATAGTAGGTATGCTCACGAACGACACTTTCTAATGCGGACTTGATACGTTTTACAAGTAACGTGCTTCTCATACCACCGCCATCACTGCGCTTCATAATGTGTATTAAGGCTTTGTATGGAATATTTACCAATTCAACATGAAACTTAAACTCGTTGAAATCAAAATCTCTTAAAACTCCTTGCTCGTGTGGACCATATACATCCGGCGGCGACACAACTTGATAATTATCTTTTG
>CCAG010005273.1:0-14126 GCA_001077435.1 Glossina morsitans morsitans
ACCCTTATCGTCAGTAGCTCAGGACAAAAGTTACTTGGTTCCATGTTATTTAAAGATTACAATACGAAATTTTAGTTTGTTTGTTGTTGTTTTTTTTTATTTTTTATTTTTTTTTTTAATTAAATTTTGCTAACTATTTGCAATTTTTTTGTTTTTCAAATTTACATTTTTGTTTTTGTTAATTATACGATAAATTTAATTTTTTTTTGTCGCTATTAGAAATTTTTCCTTCTCATTTTTACCAAGCTGACTGAAATCCAAAAATCGTCTCCCCGAAAAAATTACATTTCTTTTCTTCTTTTGTTTTTTCTTTTTTTTTTCCAAAAAAAAGAATACTTGATTCAACATTTTTTTTTGTAGTTTAAGTAAAGTTTTTTTTTTTTTTTTTCTATCACACTCTCCTGTCGAGTTCATTTTCTACAGATACTAAACAGGAGTATAACACTTTCTCGAAAATTTTTCTAAGTGTAGACTCTAAGGCAATACATCTGTCAGAATTAAGATTATTTCTTATTGAGTTATTCTTTTTTCTTAAAGTGAAGATTCGGAAGTCTTACCAGGAAGATAATTAGAATATTGTTAAATTCCTTTAGCAGTGTTAATCTGTTTGCAATATTCAAAATTTTGAGGTGATTGCTACGAATACAGTTTAAGCCTGGACTTGAGTTTTTTGATAGAGTAACGACTTTATCGAGTTCAGAGAGAGATATGACACTTAAGAAAAAATTATCACGTTCCCGTCAAGTGATACGGAGGGCATTATAGCTCTAAAAGGTCCAGCACACTTGTCACAGAATTCCTCAAAGAGCTGTGTGGGTATGGCGAGAGGAAGTGATACCTCTAAAAATTTTCGCAGTACGCCAAAGATGTGAAATTGACATGTCGCTATTGACTTTTTTTCAAAAGTGTTTCCAGCCTGAAAGTATATTCTTTTCTAACATCGGCCAAAAATTTGAAAATTATTCTAGGAGATCTTTTGCACTTATTTACAGATAGTCTAAATTTGACAGTGGCTCGACTGCATCGAGTGTTCCATCAAGGCATGTGTGAAAGGCTTTGAGAATCTATCAACAACGACAGGAAGAACCATTGGCTTGGATGGTATTTGAAATGTTACGGATACGGTGTTACGGATAATATCGTTAAGTAACGACTGTTTGATATACTTTGGAACATGGGTACGTGGGTGGCAACAGGTAATAGGATGCAAATGAAGACCAATTACGATTAGACAGTGAGAACTACCTAAGGTGATGGTTAAGGGTTCCCCTCATTGAACTTAGATTAGGTGTACAGATCGAAAGATCCATGAAAAAAAAAAACGGAACCAAAATGAGTAGGATGACCATATTTAGTAAGACTAAATTGCTGCTTTCAAACAAATCTTGAATTTGCCCGCGTCTAGAATTGGAATAACGACTACACCAACACATATTGTAAGCATTAACATCACCACATATTAATGCGGATATGTCGGGTCTGAAAGAAAACTTGTTGATTGCAGAATCAGAAACATTACAGTTAGATGGAATATGACAACTTATGATTAAAAGTTCCCCAAAGGAAGTGTGATTGGCACAGCTGCAAGATTCAACAGGTACACAATTTATAAAATTAGAAGCGTAAGAGAATGAAAGCTTGTTAGATATTAACATCGCCACACCACTACCATGAGAGGAGTTGGAGGTACGATCAAATCTTACGATGTCATAATTTTAAAGCGAGCATATTTTATCCGTGTGGCTGAAAGGCCAACATTTGCAAAGTTTACCCGAGGTAGAGTTTCATCGGGAAATTCCAAACAGACGTGAGATTGTAAAACATTCCCAGAAAAACTTATGCGGGCTGCGTCCAAAGACATACGAGAGTTTCGATCAAATTTATAGAAGCGCATGACTCCTGAAACGTTGCAGAATTCGGGGTGCGGTACGAATTTAAGTAGGTTTTTGGGACAGGCAGTTGAGTAAATTTTAAGTTCGGTGAAATCTGAAGGGATGGAAGCAACACCACGGATTTCACAGGATTCGGTTGGAATGTAAATATTATAAATATCGTTAAGCGAAGCATTAGCGGCAACAGAATATGCCGTAGCCGGATCGGTGGTGGTCAATGTGGTTGGTGATCAATGTGGTTTTTTTTGATAAAAATGTCTAAGGTAGTGAACTCATGATACAAATTTCGGCCGAGTTCGATTATTGGCAAAGGTCGCTGAGGCGCATAAATCCACAATACTCACTCCTAATGTGGGCATAAGCTCTGGCTCTGGGGATTTTAATCTTCCCATTTTCGAGAGAGGTAGTGTTTGTGAAAAATCATATTTCGCAGATTGGGTTGTGTAGACCTAGAGATTATAAAGGGTCAGATTATGATATGGAATGTAGTCGTGGCGTGTAGTGATGTACTTCGAGTGAGATAAATTCCGCAATGGGAAGTAACGTGGATCCTTTTCTCAAATTGCGGTGTTTCACTTTTTCAGATACTTCAGTTGTTGTTTTCTCTTTCGTTTTTTGGTTATAATACACTTTTTTCTCAGCTACGTTGCACAAACAGTATATTGTTTTTGTTTTGCCTTTTAAAATGATTTCGCATTGAAGATTGCATTTCAATTATCAATGTGCTATTAAGGTGTCACTTTTGCACACTTTCACAATTCAGCGTAATATTTAAAATAATCGTCAAGCAGCAAATAAGGATATTTCTTCCTGATCGATGCTTTTTTCACATTTTAAATATATTTCGATTTTCTGTTGAAAATTTTTTTCACCTGGAAAAAATTATTTCTCTTATAGAAAGAATTATTTGTTTGATTCCCTTAATCCGGTTTCAAATCTATGTCGATGCTTTTTTTACTTGTTTTTTCATATATATAACAAAAATTTAATTCATTTAATTCATTTCAAGTATATGGTTCTTTAGATCTCGTTTATAGCTGTCTTTCACTCCGAGAATTTTAATTTCTTTCTCTAGACATGAAGCAGTAATACTTTCCACTAATTTGGTGCACTTTTCTGATAAATTCTTTAAGCCATTGGTAGCATGTATACGTATCTGTTCATCACTTTGCTTAGAATATGCCAAACATTTTAATAATCGATAAATGGGTAAAAGCATTTCCTCATAATCGAAGAGGTTATCCATGCCTTCTAATAAATCACTAAGCACCATAACAGCAGCTCTTTTCGCGGGCAAATACTTACCGGAAGTTAGTTCGCAATCAATTAACTGAAGCAACTGAAAATTGAGTATATAAAAAAGCAAGATTCCCATTAAAAAAAAAATCTCGTGTTACCCCCACCTAGGGTTCAGAAACTCTTACGTCTGGTGTGATTAGTTTCATTTAGATAATAAATGCCAAAAAAAGACAAAAGAAACCTAATTCGTTAAAAAAATGTAATAACATTCCTACACCCCGGGTGGTGGGTAAAAAAAAATTGAGGCTAATAAAAAAAATAATTTAACCTTACCTCCTGAAAATATTGATAGACTTGATAGCTTAGTATTCTACACAATTGCGCTAAATTTGAAAAGGCGGACAATCGAAATTCACCCAGTTGTGAACGGCAACCAGTCATAAAACAATTCAAGAGAATAGTTTTATATTTATAACACAAAGGACCTGGAATTAAATCTCATAAAAATTGAATTGTTTAAAAGATTAAGAGATCTTACCTAATTCACGTCCTATTTTTAAAATAACTTCGCCAACTACGAGACGATAATCTAAAGTACTGGAATCGGCAACATATTCATCTCCAAGCAAATCCAAAATTTCAAATTCCATTATATGTACTAAGGCTGTAAATAGACGAACACAATTAAGGAACGTATAGGATTCTGGAGATTTTAAAGTATTTAAAGCCATGGCTGCTATAGCGTGAGCATTGCTGACGGTGTAGGTGTCTCGGCAATTTATGAGTTTTATTAGTTTCTCAATACCCTCCACTTGTAGGTAGGGCTCTTTCGCTTCCACTAGATCACGAGCTTCTTCAAATTGATCTTTCAAAGGGTCATATCTAACATTCAGGTCATTTCGCCCTTGCAACAGATGTAAGACAGATAAAATTTGATATTTTAGACTTTGCTGATCAATGTTTTCATAGAGATTATGCAGCGGCTTGGATAAAACTGTTTGAAAATCGTCAGTCCTGGTCGTAGAAATTTGCATAATTTCTCGAACTAATATTAAGGCTATCATCAAAGTTGACTCATTTATTTCGCTAAGGTGCTTGTTGAGTTCAGAGAAATTTATGAGAATATCGGCAAGACATCGAAGCAATTCATTGGAATTTTCATTGATCATACACTTCATAGGCTGGTGTTGCACAAGGGATTCCAAAGCTTTTATAATGTGTAATCTTCTTGCATATGTCGTATTAACTTCTCGTAATATTCTCTGATGAAGATCTTCCGGTTGTAATAATTCCATGTTCTCACTTATTTTCTTCTCTTCCTCGTCTTCTTTTATTAATTTAGGTAAGAGACGAAATAATATTAAAAATATATTAAAGCTAAGCAAATTAAAAGTTGAGGATTTCAAAATCATGACCAACGCGGGTAGAGGGTCCCAAAGATGTGGGCCTTCTGATGTAAGAATTATTCTTAACTCTTGTGAATTTAAAGGATTTTCATCAAAGCATATGCAATCATGCAAAGCAACCCATTCCTTAAAATCAGTTCTCTGAAGAGCGAAAGCTTCAATTATATTGTGCAAGTCTTTGGCGTTTTGATTGTGCAGGCATTTTAAAATTAACGCTTTTAAATGCCCCTGTAAAAGTTGTGTATTGTTATGTTGTTGCACATGATAAAAGATATTCAATATAAGATTTAGATACGACGTTAATAAATTACTAGGCAGACACTCAACGGTGGAAGTGCAGAAAAGATGAAATAGCAAGGAAATGAGGTGTTGGAAATTACACCAATCCATTACTGTGAAATCTTTTTCGCAGTCTGGTTGGATCAAAATGTGCAATTGACTTTGTAACCATCCTTCCACAAAGGTTTTATTTTCATCATTAAGATCATAAAGTCGTCGCAGAGACAACAAGCCCACTCCCATAGATTGCAGCAATTCTTGGTTATCCACACATGCTCGTGAAAAGTTTAGGATTTGCCCTATTAAGCTTTTCTGAGCCTTCGCCGAATAAGCAGGTTGAGCTACTAAACGTGAAATCAGTTCTTCCAACGAATGTTCTTCCTTTTTACATTCAGCCAAAGCAAAGACCAATGCGTTGAAACCACCCGGCGACCAAAGACGTATTAATAACTGGCGTTGCAAAATCTTTTGCCCGGATGAGGATAAAATGTTATTGTTTTTCATTAGCATTAAATTACGAAAATATAAAGATTTAGGCAGAGATAACCAAACGCGCTGTAAGCATGCAGTCTTATTAATGATTTCTTGGTCAGCCATTACATACTCTTTATCTTCACAGGCCATTAATAAACTAAAAATACCAGCCATGTATTGCAGAATAGGTTCATCTAGAGATTTTCCAATATGTAAAGGTTTAATAAATAATACGTGTGTAAATCCTCCAACATAAATTTCCAGATTTTTAAAACTCGTTTTTTTATCGTGAGGCCTGGAGAACAAGACAGGTCTTCCTTTGTAAAAATTTGGATGTAAGTGTTGCTGCAAACTAAATTGAGCTATGTCTTGAATGCAAGCGATGAACAAACATTTATGACGTTCTGCGACCAAATCTTCTGTTGCATTACTAATGAAGTTAACGTTATTTGCAATTTCTTTTATCATATAAATTCCGTAAAAACTGTACAAGGTTGCAAGATCTCCCTCTTGTCCCAGCTCGACTGCTTCGCCCATCATATGCTTTAAATTTAAGTCTTCGAGCAATTGACGAACCAAATCTTTCATTGGTAATTTTATATATTTTCGAAATTCCCGAACGTTATGAGACAAACGTTGCATATCATTAGCTAACGATGACTCCTTCAAATATTGCGCGTCCCCATGCTCCTTTGTATCTATATTAAAAATGGTTAACAACTTAATTTTGGCTTTATGAAAAATCCTTACCATTTATTGTAGCAAAGTGCATAGACTCTAACAAAAGCCAATATTTCGTAATATTTGTCATTTTTGGTATTAAATATATTCTTTAAGTTTTACTTTGATTATTGGGTTTTACTGACTAAAGTTAATACACTAAGACGTTATTTCCCGACTCATAAAAATCTTCACCTTTGCTTGGAATTTCTAATAAACATGAACATTTTTTACGATGTCTTACGTTGTAAAATTTCGGCACAAAATTCCGTAGTAGATCAGCTGATGTGCTATTGAGTCTATAATGGACTAAAACAATGCGGAGTTATTTCGGGGTGGGACTTCAACTTAGCTGACTTTTTACAAAACTTTATGGGAATTGACAAATCATAGCGGGCTATCAAAATGGAAGCGTCATTTTCGGGTTAAAAAAACTCCCAAGTGGAAACACAATTCGCTTGATTCCCTTTATTTTCGCTGCGTTAAAATGTTTGAGGTTATTCCAATTCCTTTTATTAACCTTACATTTCACAAATTTTGTCTTGCTGCTCGATATAACTAATTTTATTCCTACATCTTTAGAAAACTGCCCATATTGTTCTTATCTCTAAATCTAAGGTCATTAAGGACCCTGTAGATTTTAGACCAATGTCTATTCTTCCGGCCACATCAAATATCGTGGGGCATCCTGTTAAGGGTAAGGCCTCTCAGGCCACTGGGATGCGTATCTATATAAATCTCAATATGTCCTCCGTTTCATCGTTGCTATTATGTCTTACAGAACCGATGAGAATCATTTAATACTAGCAAATTTTGTACATTCTTGTCCGCTGACTTTTCCAAGACGTTTAATTCCGTACACAATGCAATCTTAAATAAGAAGCTCAAAGATGAATTGAAATTCTCCTTGTAAATTTATTTACTCATGTCTCTCTAACACACTGCCATTTGCGGAGTTTAAGAAAACTAAATCGAACTACCTTCCTCTACCCTGTGGTATTACGCAAGGGTTAGTCCTGCAACCATTCCTACGGACTACTTTTCAAATAATTTTTAGCCTACTATGTCGACCTCCTTAGGGGCACGACACAATGATGCATTATTGCCGACATTTTATGGGAATTGGCATATCATACGGTGTTTTTTACTCAACTCAGCAAGTCATCTGTTGTTGATTCACTGACTCACAGAAGAAGAAGATTTGATTTATATTATGAAACGGGGCTATCTATAGTTGTAATATCACTTAGCTCTTTCCAGCAGTTCTTGCCAAGAAATTTCTTGATAAAATTAAGATGGCACGTGTTTTTAGTTATAATACATAATGTTGACAGAATTTAAGAGGATAATATGTAGCCTTAAAGTGTTTATGTTTTCAGAGACTGCTGAAGAACAGTAGGCTTGTTATATGTGAGATACACTATTCTCTCTCGGAAGTTCACAAAAACTGATTTACGTTGTGACGAAGGGAGGAGAAAAAACTAACATATGTTAATGGGCCGCCACGATAGTTGACAACTGGAGCAATCAACGTGATTCGTGTGTATCAGGACTTGATTATTCTGTGCTTCTTGTCTCAAAGTTGTCGCGATTAACCAGTAGTTTGTTTATTATCGGGATTAGTAATCAACCAGGTGGGTTCCTAGAAGGATAGTTTTCTTTCCGGCTTAACTAAAAATCTATAAAGATGGTATTTCCTTTTGAGGCGAGAGTTTATAAGATGACGATACATACAAACGCTGTTACCTAAAAGACTCGGTTTAGGACGGACAGAGCAAGAGTTACTAACAAGGCTAATGTTTCCTTTCGCCGAAATTTTATAAAGTAAAAATGCATACGCTACTGTTATTTTAAGGCATAAGCAAACAAAGGATAAATTGAGAATTTAGAAAGCTAAGGGTTCCTTTCGAGCGGCGAAGATAACACGTACACACGCAAAGGTAAGGAACACGCACACTGTTCTGTTATCTAAAAGTCTAAAGATACTCTATAAGCGTCTAAATCTACAACTGAGCAACTAAAGAAAGATCGTAGTTGTTCGGTTATTGTTACAGCCGTCGGTTACAGTATTGTGTTGACAAATAGTTTTCACCACTATCTATGTACTTACAATTAAAAGAGCATAGTAACACTTGCTTAAAGTAGTGAACTCCTGTGCACAACCGTTGCGTAACGCGTTTTCGTGGGACACGAACTGTTACAGGAAGAAATAATGTCCTTAATGGATTCCCGGTCTTATGTACAAACGTCAAGAGTCAACTTTGACAATTTGACATCCTCGTAAAAATTTACGTCATGTCAGGAATTATTATCACAGTCTGCTGAATCGACTGAAGTGAATTTCATATCACTGATGAAGAGTTAATGAAATGTTGCAATAACGAAAACGAAACGTTACTACAGCCGTAAATGTAAAGAAAATGTGAAATCAAATTTGGAACAAAAATTCAACACCGTTATTGATGACAAAAACGATATTGAGAAAGAGGACACGCACAACGTAAATGAAGGTAAGTTGTTTCTATAAGCTAGAAATTTCATATTTCATATATTATATTTCTATTTTTTAGCTTCAGTGTCATCTTTAACAAATAGGAACGATGGAGATTACCCCAGCCGTAGCAAATTGCCAGCAGATGAAAAAAAGTCGAATGTAAAACTTGAATGTAAACAGACCGACGTCGGGCATTCGGCTTTAAATGTTCCAACGGTGATTCGCAGAAATCGCTTCTTGTCATTAAATCCCAAATTTAACATCAGAAATCAGCCAGAAGGAATATCTACTCCAAAAACGATGGGTAATAATTTAAATTTAATACAAACCGAGACTACGACACCCGAGTTAGGTCAGTTTGTTGACAACGCAATCGAAACAAGCACACCATGCAAGGAGAGGAAATACTTGGATTTAAGACGTCTTCATCCGAAGAAATAACAATGACATGATGAATGAAGAAGCCTACAGTATAGCCTGGATATAGCGAGTATAATGGAGGTACAGTTTTTCCATGAACAATCATCAAAGTTAAAAATTAAGTTTGATTTTGTTTTAAAAAAAATCAGTATGTGTATGCGATATTAATCAAATTTTTTCTACTGTAATATTTTTTATTCAAATGATGCACTTACTTACTTATTATTATAATATTTTTTATTCAAATTAGTACAAGAATAATACACTTACTTACTTAATAAATCTCCTTATATGCATATATACGAATTGTTTCAATTACTCTTCCTTTTCTTCGGTATAGCTCCTCTCGTAAAAAAAAAATTTTTGTATATGCAATATGAATAAAAATTAATTTTACTTCTATCGTATTTTCATTTTATTTATTAATAAAAATAAACTTTAATAAATAAAACTTATGCCTTATGTGATAAGCATTTTTACCTTATGAAATTATTTTGTTTACTCACTTAAATTTTTGATTAACCGAACAATTACAAAAAAAATATAAAAATATAAATATAAGCAAAATTCTGGACATTTAAGCAAAAATAGGAAGAGCAAATATAAATAAGAATAAAGAGAACAATTTTCACCCTCTTGACGGAAAGAGATATAGAATATGTGAAGAGAATGTTTTTCTGAATAAACAGAGTTGCCAACTTTACGTATTTCTTCAGATATTGCCATTAAGCCGAATACAGATAGCAATGCTATCTGCAAATGAATTAAATGATTAATATAATTGGTACAATTTGCATTGCTTTCTGTATTTTTGCCAAACTTTTAAAACTTGTTCGTGCGTCGTATTTGACGGTCAAAATAGTAGTGTATTTTCGTGAAAACAAAACGGTTCATGTTTCAAGCGCTATAAAATTTTAAAGTGCTCATTTACATTTTTTTTTTTTTTAAATAAGTAAAATTACATAAAGTATATTGCTATCTATTTCTATATGAGAGCTTTATTAACTTTCTTTCTTTAACGCCGTCCATTGGGACCCGTATGTTCCTATATTAATTGCCGTAAAAGTCTAGTGTGCGTTATACACTGCTAGCAGAACTATTGAGTACGGCCTTAGACGAACGAAAATATTACAAAATGTTTGTCACGTGTTAGAAACGGTCACATTTATACGTATAATATTGTGAACTAGCAGGATGCACAATATTAACATGTTTTTTTGTCTATAACGCCCACATGGTGTGGAAAATTCCAAACATTAATGCCCTAAAACGCACAGACAAATGAAGCACTATATATAGAGAAAAGATGTGCGGATTGATATAAGTATGAATTCAAAAATGTAAATGTATCTAGTAGAGTGGGTATATTTATTAAGGAAGCATAGGCACTGCGTAGGGAAACAGAAAGGAAAGCTACAGAAGCGGTTACTTCATTACAGTGCTGCGTACTAATATAACTTTTGTTTATGGGAATCGATTCGGAGTTTTAATTTTTACTCCGTTATAAGATGTGAAGAACAAGCAGCAAATGCCATTTTTGTTAATTTAACCTATGGCTTTCCCATTCAGCAATTCTTTTGCTTTATGAAACTGCCTCTGTGAGGTTCGCCTATGCTTTTAAGCTCGTTTTCTTCATTCCAATGCTGGCAACAATGCTTACGTGGCGTGGTGTTTTGAAAAATTGTTACAAAAATATTATAAAAATTGTTATAACATGTATTATAAGCTTATTTACATAAGTAAACAAACAATAAATTTTCATTTATAAGGAAAAATATAAGAGTAAAACATTCATTTATATAGTAAAAGTGTGTATTGGATTTCCGTCGGTCGACTTTGTCCCTGCATTTCACAAATAGAATATTCATAATAAGGGAATTCCGTTAATTCAGAACTGTTTTCACAATTCTCCGCTCACGTAGTAGTACTACTTAGAGAGAGAATTATGAAAAGAGAACAAAGTCCAAAGTCCATCTGTATAGCATTAGAGTAGTTTTTTTGAAATAAAATGAGAGATAGAAAGTGTGCGAAAAAAGTTGAGGAGTGCAAGTGTTTAAAGTTGGAAGAAAAATAATGATTACGGATTGATTTGCTCGTAAGAAAAGAATAAAATCAGAATATATAAATTAAGTTACAATTTTTTTGTGCGAAAATCAAGTAATAAACAAAACCAAAAAGCAAAGTAAAGTGAAATTTAAACAATAGACAAAAGGAAAATATTGAAAAAAATATTTATAATGTCTGTATATACAAAGTTTATTTGTGGATCGAGAAGTGTTTAGAAACAAAATTCTATTATCGGGGCTGAAGAATGTAAAATGAATTTCAATGAAGATTTTACGCAATAAATGGCAAGAGATCGAGGGGGCCACTATATAATTTGAAGAAGCTAAAAGAACCCCTAATACTATTAAGCTTGTGACATTGGAAAATTAGATGCTCACCAGACTCGGTAATATTCACAAATATCACATGGTAAAGTTAAAACTGAATTCTGCAATATGTTCGAGAGGCCACACGAAATGGTTTGTCAGTGGACTCAAGTGATGCCCTATAAAGCTTACGTGTCGCACCATTTATTGGTAGGCTTTGCACAAAGCCATTCTCACGCCGTCACAGTAATCACTGCCTGAGAAACAAGAATTCGTTATATTGACCCGACAGGTCTGCAAAAATTAAAAAAGAACAGCAAGTGGCGGACATACGACCTGCAAACATTGAAAAGATATACCTCCCTTTGATTTCGCTACACCTCCGTTTGATTCGCTATACCTCCTTTTGAATTCGCTATACCTCCCTTTGATTTGTAAACAATTTAATATGTCCGAACGATTGCCCAACAGTTCGAATTCCCATACTCTTATTCTTCTTCTTCTGCTATTCAGCAAGTCAACAACTTTAGATTTGCTGCGATAATTTGAAAAGGCCTAATACCGTCAAGCCTATCTGAAGTCATCAAGTGATATCTGGAAATTAGATGTTCAACAAACTCGCTAATATTACAAACCTCGCAAATACCGCACAGTATTTAGCAGAGGAAGGTATTTTGGCATCCGCATTCGCTTCGTTATATTTATCAGGTCCTGTCTGATTTAACGGCGATTCTCTATAGTTATTGGGATTAAATGGCGGTATAGCATCAACTTTTAAATGTAAACGATTCATACGTGGTCCAATATCTTGCTTGTTTTTCTTCGTTAAAGCTTCAAATTTCTGCAAATTTCGTTGTCTCCGTGTGCCAGGAGATTTCTCAGCCATTCCGCCTTTTTCTCGTCCTGCTGTCGGCTACGATCGATGACGCTGTCATTGATGCTGTTCTAATTTCAATTCTGCTTTCGTTTCGTATTTTTTTTCTGATTGCAAGATATTTCCAATTTGCGAGGCTTTATTTTGTAAACGTGCCACCATTTCGCCTTTTGCGTTAGCTCATCCTCACATTCTGATTTCAGTTTAGTGATTTAATTCAACATATAGTATTGTTCGATCTTTAAATTACGAGTTTTCCTAAAATGTTAAAAATAAAATAAAAAATTAATTTGTTTTAATTCATCTAATTGACGACGTAAGGATATTATAGCGTCTTGCTTGTCATGTATATCCTTTTCTTCTCAAATAAAGATGCTATTGTGGTACTAATTACTTGTTCTTTAAAAGAAAAATAGATCACGAAGCTTACCTGGAAATTTATTTGATTTTTTACCCTCCTGTGAGAATTGACAGTTACAATGTACACAGCGATAAACCATTTGATTCATTTCATATAAACCATGCTGCGATAGAATGAATCTTAGTTTTTTCTCTAATTCCTGGCATAAATCTTCTTCTGCAGTATAAACGCGCTCCTGTGTATCTTTTTTACGGTATCAAAATTTATGCGTAATGTATTTGATGTAAGACACACGATTCCAAAATTTTCAAACTCCAATTGGTTTTAGTTGTATAAAGTAGAAGATTATTTTTTTTCAAAGAGCATAGGTTTTTAATCAAAATTTACCCTTCTATCAAAGGATCTCTTTCACGTTAAAAATTGGAAGACTTGGTCCGACGTGTACATCCTCTTCGGGCTCAGAATCTTGAAATATTTTTCAGCTAAATTTATAATAGGTTGAGATTTTCAATTTTAATGTTTACTTTCAGATTCATTACTTTCCAGGGAAGAATAAATGCTAATGCGAATTATTGTCTCTGTATTCACTTTCGTTAGTTTCATTCCTTTCTATTGACTGATAAACGGTTTCTCTTCGACTTTGTCGACCGTCTGGATGTCGTTCAATATTTATATTCGAAGAAGTGTTTGCTGCAAATATTGAGCAAATTCTAACGAAGTATCCACTGTTTGCAGTCGATTATAACTAAGATCCGCTAATTTCAATTCATTTCATACAAAACCGTTCGCATAGTCACCACCACTATGATTTCTTGATTAATATTGGCTTCACTTTCGTGTTTTGATCTTATTTCTTACTCTTGCACAATTGTTACCTTTTCCTTAGGACATTTTTCAATTAGTTCGTCAATTTCTTCTTTGCGTATAAACTTATCGAGAATGGAGAGGTCATGCAATATATTTTGCACTTCTTCTCTTAACAGGGAAAGTTGAACATGATATCATTAATAGTCTGCAGACTGTTGTTACAAATTAAATATGCTTTTTTTTATTATTACGTTTATTCCTAATTCGGTTTGTTTGGATAGCCGCACAACGTTTTTTTTTCGTTCACAACGTTGTACATATAAAGTAGTCATTTTTTAACTTAGCCATTTGTAAGCTAGGCTAATAGCATTGCCAGCTCTGTTGTGTCATCTCGATCGTATGATATAATAATATTTCTTTATTTCCTGCTTGGATTTTGATTTTGACAAAAAAAAACTAATTTAGTTAATATTTTGGGGGATTTTCCGAGACACTACATAAGTTAAATAATTAAAGCTCTCATCATTATTTCACTCTCTTTTCTCAAACTCTTTTTAAGTTCAATTATAATTCGAGTTACTATAAATATTGAATTTGATTACAAGAAATCGTAAAAGCAGTTCGTTTGTGTGGTTTTTGTTTAGCGACATGCTTTATAATTAAATAGATAGTTATCATTCAATCGTGCAATATATCAATATATGGCAGATAAAAGAAAACATTTTTGATTACTATTTAATTTAATGTGTAAAGAAAAAATTCAATATTTATGCTTACAGAATTTTTTG
>CCAG010005274.1:0-25508 GCA_001077435.1 Glossina morsitans morsitans
CAGCCAAAGCCAGTCTGTCTCAAGTCTTTCTCAGTGTTGTATATATCCACACAAACGTAATACACCTTTGCATCACAAGTGATGTAGGGTATAAAAATTATAATAATATTAATACTAACAAGTAAGAAAATTATATTCGACCGTGATCGAACCTTCTATGCCCATCACCGTTATCCTAAAAAAGACAAAGAAAGTAGAAGAACTAAACTTTCATGCTCTGGCGCAACTGATTTTCTCTATTTTCAAAATAAAAGTTTTTGTCGCGTGGGCATGCGGGCGTTGCAGGCGCGTCCTTGGAAAACTTTAAACCACTTCTAAATCTCTCTTGCAAATTTGTAGGCGATGTCATCATTTTCGCTAATGGAAGAAAGTTTACCACAAATACTACACAGTTGCGTAGATGGACAGATGCACAGACGAACACACGGACATGTTTAGATGCATTCCAAATTTAAAACTGGTCAAGAATTTATATACTTTATGGAATTTTTGAAGCTTGTTTCTGCGCTTTATATAGATATTGAGAAAAACTTACATTTTGATACACTGTAATGTTGAGTAGGCGCGGTCAATTTTTGGTACAAACAGGTACTACAGCACTGAACATAGAATATACGTTCAAATTTTTGTACATTTATCTGCTAGAGTTTATGAGTGATGAGCAAAAAACCAATATTTTATTCCTTTTGAAAAACCGAGGTGCGCTCAGTTTACGTGCTACTGTGGGCGTCCACTTCGTCCGATTCGGACCATTTTCAACACCAAGTTGCGTGCAAGAACTTCCAATATTTTTGTCAAATTTTAAGTCGATATTATTTGCCATCAGCATAGTGTTGCGCCACGAACAGACATACGGACGAAGGGACAGATGCATTCCTTTAATTGATCCAGAATGTACGTGCTTTTCATAGCGTCTCTATGAACCTTCCCTCGGTCTGTCGCGGACGTCTCGTTAACATGAATATATCTCCCATGTTTCGATGGCGAGTTTTAAAAGAAAACATATGTGTGTACACACCTACGGAACTTTTTTTCATCATCTTTACTTAAAAACAGCTTTCTCCGTAATATTAATGGGAACTTTGCTTTACAAACATTGTTTTTCGCTTCAATAGTTTTTGTAATTGAAAAACAAAATACGTTTAGCGGGGAAACCTCTTGCTAAGTAATATAAGTGAAACCAAATGTACTCGATTCTCGAAACAATAAAAAATTTAAATCAATTAAATTTTTGCATATTAAAGATCTGATTTAGCAAATATATCAAGAAGAGGAAGTCCTTAATTAGATTTTTGAAATCTCTTGTCCAAGCACATATTGCACGACCATAAGACTGGACTTAATAACAGTGGCAGTCATATAAAATAGAAATATTACACACATATATCTCTCAATACGCTATAACGCAACCGCCGAATGAAGAGCGATAATATAGCGTCCATCCGTTTTAAGGTTCCAAGACTGCACGTAAGCCAAGCGAACTCCTGATTAAGATTTGGATCAAATTTTTATACCCATCATCAAAGGATAAGCAATGTCCAGAAAGAAGTTTCGCAAACCCCACAAAGTATACATATTCTTGATCAGCAACAAATTCTAAATCGATTCAAGCATGTTAGTCTGTCTGTCGCTCCATCTGAATGCCTGTTGTAAACAATCTCTTTACCGCACAAATGAAGCTATCGACTTCAAATCTGGCAAAAATATTGAAAGTTCTTGCACGCAGCCTAGTGTAGAAAATGGTCCACATCAGACGAAGCAGACGCCCACAGCACCACGTAAACTGAGCACACCTCGGTTTTTCAAAAGGAATAAAATATATAAAGCACAGAAACAAGCTTCAAAAACCCCATAAAGTATATAAATTCTTGACCAGTTTTAAATTTGGAATGCATCTAAACATGTCCGTGTGTTCGTCTGTGCATCTGTCTATCTACGCAACTGTGTAGTATTTGTGGTAAACATTCTTCCGTCAGCGAAGATGAAGACATCGCCTACAAATTTGCAAGAGAGATTTGGAAGTGGTTTAAAGTTTTCCAAGGACGCGCCTGCAACGCCCGCATGCCCACGCGACAAAAACTTTTATTTTGAAAATAGAGAAAATCAGCTGTGCCAGAGCATGAAAGTTTAGTTCTTCTACTTTCTTTGTCTTTTTTAGGATAACGGTGATGGGTCTAAAAGTTTCGACCACGACCGAATATAATTTTCTTACCTGTTTTTCAGTACACTGTTTTGGACTCGTCATTATACGTGGAAGACAGTATATATATAGGCGCAAAGAAATTGTTAGAACCTATTACGAAAACAATGAACCCATGGTTGCGTTTCATACCTGGGCGGAATGAAACTCATATTTGGTTAAATGACTTTGAAAATAAGGACTCTTGCTCCTTTGGGGCGAGAAAAACGCATGATCTGATGTAACCTATAGATTATGATAACTGATTTTTTATGGCAAAAATTAAACGATTTCCACTTGGAGTATATATGGCTTCAACAAAATGGTGATACAATCCATTTCTTATGAGCAAAGTCTAACGACCATGGGCCAATCTCCAAAAATGCCGATGTGAGCCGATGTGATGCGATATAATTTTATTTGATTCTTTATTTTAGGCTTATGTTAAATTATTGGCCCCGAACTCTTAAAGACCTTAGTCGCCAAGATTGTTCGCATGATTAGTGAAATGAATGCACATTCCTATAGAAAAGTAACAAAAATTGGTGTTTCAAGATCGAATTTTTAGAGAAGTCCAATCCAGGCGATCATTAACATGAAATCATGAAAAACAAAGACATTATATTCGGTCGCGTCTGAATCTTTCACACCCATCAACGTTGTCCTGAGAAAGATTAAAAAAAGGAAGAAATTAATTAATTTACTCTGTAATATTGGGTGGGCGCGGCTGTTTTTTTCTATTTTCGGAACACAGGTGAAAATTCATAAGATCTATGAGTTCAACTTCATGTGCTCACAGTGTTTATTGCATAGGTGTGTCGGCGTTATAGACGCCTCGTTCGACCGGTTTAGGTCATTTCCGTATTCCTTCGCTAAGTTGCAGATGATATCTACATTTTTGCGAATGGCAGAATGTTTACAATAGGCACTATATAGATGGGGTAGGGACGGACAGACGGAGATGCTTAGATGCATGCCATATTTGAAACCTGGTCAAGAGTTTATATACTTTATGGGCCTTTTGAAGCTTGCTTCTGCGCGTTATAAAGATTTTCAAAAATCATAAATAAAATTATGATGCACTATAAAATCGAGTAGGCGTGGCTGCTTTTTTCTATTTTTATAGAGATATTAATGAATCAGCCATATACATATATGTATATATATATTTAGATTTTGATAATTTTATCTGTTATACTTTATGAGTAATGAGCAAACAATCAATTTTTTATTCCTTTTGAAAAACAGAGGCGTTTTCAGTTAACGTTGTACTGTAGGCGTGTCCTTCGAACGATTTGGACCATTTTCAATACCAATTTGCGTGCGAGAACTTCCAACGTTTCTGCCAGGGTTCTGCCAGAAGAATATTTGCAACAGACATTACTCTGAGCGACAGATGGGTAACTGGACAGACGGATATGTTTTAATCAATTCAGAATTTCGGTTTCTAAAGCTTCATTTGGGGGCGTTGCAAATGTTTCGACAAAATAAATATACACTTCATCCTTCGGTGAGGGGTATAAAAAACGCATAACTGATCGTAAGAAGCAAATTAAAATATGACGACACTACGCAAACACTTGCATTCCATGTTATGAAGAAAAGAAGAACATTTCAATTAGCAGATTCAATTATATTTATTACTTTTAGAATTAGCATGTGCTAACTACTCTCATAAAAAAGTGTGCATTTACTTTAAAAATTTACAAAGTCTTCAACTGTTCTCCGAAAAGTCGATAGAAATTAAAGCAATTCGTGAACAAAACAAGTTCATTAACAAGCAATTTTAATAATCGATAAACTGTTAAATATTTGAATATTTTGAAAGGTTGCTCACATGTACATAAACGCATACACACACACACACACACCCAAACACACACGTGTGCACAACTGCCACTTTAATTGAGAAGTGCACTCAGTTTTAAACGATTTTCTAAATACTGGGTAAAATAGATTTTAATTTTCTATCGGTCGCCCTAACTTTTATTTCTACCAAGACTGACCTGGTGTATTAAGTTTGTTTTTCAATTTGTAACGCTGTGAATAAAAGATTAAGTGTTTAAGTTTTCGTCTCAACTTCGTGGTCACTATGAAATCATGAAATTATTGTTTTTATACCCATCACCGAAGAACGGGTGATATATTCATTTTGTCAAAACATTTGCAACGCCCAGAAGGAAGCATCGTAGATCCCACAAAGTATATATATATATTATTTATCAGCTTCCAATTCTCAATCGATTTAGGTTTGTCCGTCTGTCCGCTTGCCCGCCCATTCACTCGTTTTTGTGTCTGTCCGTCTGTGCAATGTCTGTTGTAAACAGTCTCTCGGCGGCAAAAGTGAAGCTATCGACTTCTAAGTTGGCAGAAACATTGATAGTTCTTGCACGCAGGTTCGTACTGAAAATGGGCGAAATCGGTGGAAGTAGTGCTCCACAGCACCACGTAAACTGAGCGCATCTCGGTCTATCAAAAGGAATAAAAAATTGGTTTTTGCCCATTATTCATAAAATGTAGCAAATAAGTGTACAAAAAGTTGAACGCATATTCTATGGGCGATGCTGTAGCAACTGTACAAAAATGGAAAAAATTGACCACGCCTACCTAAATATATAATAATGTACCAAAATTATTAATTTATTTCTTAATACCTTTATAAGGCGCGGCAAAAAGAATAAAAAACTTCTTAAAGGGACTCGCCAATTTTAGATATTCCCCTAGATCAATGGATTGATTGACGTGCACGTACTATATATTCTTGTAATTACATTGCAATCACTATATGTTTTCGTTCGTCATTAGCGGGTATAATAATTTTCAAAATTGTTTATATTTTTAGAAGATTTGCGAAAATTATTCAATTCGAATAAATAGTTTTCTAAAATTAATTCCAAAAGATGGAAAAAATAAATGAAAAGTTTGTATATGATTCGAAACGAATCTTAGATACCTACATCATCCTACAGGTAATATAAAAAACTTTGTGGATTATATTCTGGACTGTAAAGCCTGTTAATTATTATTATTATTGATTGGGTGAGCGAAATGTACGCGCGACTTACGGGACTTATTGTACTCGCCCATGCCACTGACCTTCCAGTTTTAGCATTTTTATAATTACCGCCACCTTCCTTGGATCGATACACTCGAACACTCGCCAAACACATGGTGTCTGCTTCTAGAGACGGCCTCACATCCATATAGAATATGATGGGACATCTCCCTCGCCCCTTGGCAGACTCTTCATAAATCAGTGTCGGACATACCCATGTTTTTCAGTAGGTACCTGAGAGAATTATGAGTTTCTTCTTAGTTCCAGTAGTTTATGTGCCATACTGGAAGATTTTTAATGAATCGTAGTGCCTGCCGTTGTCTAACGTTGCTTCCAATGGCAATCCGATTTCTTCTGCGCCTGTTGCGATATCACCCTGTTAATAGAGCTTCTTGGTACGTCACGGAAAGGTTCAGGACCTAACAGGGCCCCTCGGATTTCCCAGTCAGCCATTTTGTTGTCCTCAACATCCGAATGGTCACGCATCCATGTTAGATACACATCCTTGCGTCCGCCTAGCACATTCAGCGTTTGAAGGTACTCCAACACAAGCCTAGATGTTATCATTCGCCCCTTTCGGGAACTTCAAGGCGACTTGACTGTCAGCGTAAATGCAAATCCGCTCTCTCCCGCACTGCCCTCTTAAACATTCGGAGGCACATTCGGAGATTGCGTAGATTTCTGTTTGGAATGTAGACGAACTATATCCCATCGAAGTGGCCTTCTAAAAACTAAGGCCGCAAACCCCTGCCCCAATTTTGTCATTTTCCAATTTTAAACCGTTGGTGTACCAATTCCTTGTTTCCACACTGGGCTTGCCGTCCCAACCGGCGATCTCGCGGGTGGGACAGTGCTAACCTTGCAAGCTTGTCATTATTTTTATACCAAATCTTAAAGCGATCGTTGCGCCAAGCCATTAATGCCAGTTACTGTTAGTGGATCGCGTTCACTTTTAAATTTAATTTATCGCGCTCAAGCCTGCCAAGTATTCACTATATAGCTGATATTTTGCAAAGTTAAGAGCAATAAGAAGAAATCATGAGAGTTATAGAGAATTTACTTTCAATCACCAAGGTATATAAGTATGGAAATGTTTACGTACGATATAGAATCTTTCAAATTTATTATATTATTAAAGTACACTTCTCTCGACGATCGACGATCGTAATAAGGAATAAGTGGATTCCTTCTGAAAATATCTTTGATAAACTCTAAGCTTGTCAATTATGGAAATGCTAGTCAACGCACTGCAGCTGGCCGAGACAAAGGTTGAAATCAAAAATTTCCAAGCAATATTCTCTATAAAAAAATATCATATTAAAAATTATTTTCAAAAAACTATGGAAATTTTCCAAGTGTTTTTTTTTTTTTGTTTTTGTATTATTTTCTTTTTAAACTCCCGGGAACATTGTCGCGGATGACTCACTTTTTTTTCAGTTTTCGTATACAATTTTGAAAATTCGAATAACACATCCATAGGCGATAAAGGAAAGGACAGCTAGACGAGGGATATCTCTAATGACTATAATAAGAGAGTATAGAAGAGCAAAAAAAATAATTGATAAATTTTTGTAGAAAGAAAAACGAAAAAAAAGAAACTGAATTTCATCATCAATCATAATAAGTGAAGCGAAACAATAAACTTCACGTGCATTTAAGGAATATTCTCAAATTTCAATGTTCGTCTCATGATGTCATTTTGTGCATTCAACCTTAGAAAATTTTCTAAAAACTATTTCATGCGGTTGTTTAAATAAATGCCCGCCTACACAGATCTCTTTTCTTTTTTTGCTTTTTCCGCCCGTCTGTCTGACTGTCTGTCTGTCTTCTTAAATTTATATTATCGTCATCATCATCATCATCATTATCATCATCACCATCATGATTATGATTTATTTGTGTTTTTATATAGCAATCACAATACGATGGAGGCATAATCAATTTATCATTACATTTGTAACATTCGGGGAAACACTTCCATTTAGAGCGAAATTCGTTCATTGATTTTTATTTGTGTCTGTCTGCCCGTCCGAATTCTATTATTATGTGCTTGCATGTGTTTTGATCATTTTTTCACTTGAAAAAAGCATTTACTGAGAAAAATTTCGCATCTTTGTGGCAACACGACCATACCGTGTCGAAAAGACGCTATTGGTTTGGCAGCGATCCCATTTTCATGCTTTTTCAGGGGTTCGAAACCGCGTGCCAGTCAATCCATACCGCATCGATTTGAGCAAGTGTTAATCAGAGGGCATCATCTCGGCTGAGTACACTGGAATTTCCCATTCGAGCTGCAACCTTAATAACTCTTGCAAGTTGCGTTGTTATGCAAGAGGACAACTTTGTCTCTGTTAACCTTTTTTGCGGCAATACATCGTTCAACATGTTCAACTGACGCCTTGGTAGACGTCTGCAAACAGTTTCTTTCGATTTTAGCAGCTCGTAATACACTGTATCCCACCATATGCACTGACAACACAACTTTGTAGCCACGAATATTCCGTGTCAATGTGGATGACGCTTCCATGACTTGTTGCGCTTGGGATTGTCGTAGTAGATCGTAGTAGATTTTTCATCCCGAGTTATAATTTGGCACAGAAAACTCTTCTTTTTTTGCCTGGAAACTGATGGAACCTCGATGTTGCAACGGTTCAAAATGGCATTTTCAGTCAATTCGTTTGGTACTCATTTTCCCTTCTTTTGTATCTTTCCCATTGCGTGTAAATGTCGAGAAACAGTTGATTCGTCAATTGCTAAACTATTCGAAAATTTTCTGAGGGTTGAGCTGGGTTTTCTTTCGTCCAATAAGTCTTCCAATTCATCGTCTTCGAACTTCTTTGGTCCCCCAGTCCTCCTCCGTTTCTTGTCATTGACATCAAAATCAAAAGCGACAATCAGAATAGGATAGGAGGAGCATCGCCATAAATTTCTATAATTGTTTGATGCATTTCGTCAGCAGATTCTTTCCAATGAAACAACAAAAGCAACGAATGCCGGGAATAGAGTTTTGAGCATTCCATGATTAACGTCGGCGTTAAATGGCGAAAGATTAAAATCATCGAATTTAGCCGTTGTATACTTCGCTTAACTTTATCGCTTAACCTACTTTACGCAGGCACTTCGTCCAATAAACGGACAAGAATCATTTAAAACGTTTCTACATCAAGACTTTTGCATTGCAATTGCAATGCCTTCGATTTAATGGGCCTTAGGTCGTTAGGTAAGAAAGTAAGAAAATTTCGTATCACTTATACGCCATCCTGCTCATACAACATTAATCATTGACACATTGCAACATATATAGCGTACTTAACATATAACTTGAATTGTAAGTGCAGCGGTGTCTAAGGGTTAAATATAGTGTAGAGACGGATTTTTCGAAAATAAAGAGAGCAAAAAACAATTTAAGAAATATGTATTTCTCAACACCATCATTAACTTAATGCTTACTAGAAGTGAAAAGTATGTATGTATGTATGTATGTATGTATGTATGTATGTATTATAATTTATTTAGTTAGACTTATAATGGCTTTAAGATGAATTGACATAACGTTGATTAGGTTAGATCCGATAACTAAATATTCGGCCTTGACTTAAATCCTTTTTCAAAGTTACAGACATCGGACATCAAGAGTGCGTTGTTGTTATTAAGACTTAAAAAAGTTACATTATTTAGTAACTGTCATTAGTTTCATTTAACAGTAGACACCGACTATTATTATTAAAGCTTGAAATTGCTTTTAATAGTTATCTGTTCGTTAAATTCAATAACATTTTCATATTGTTTTCATACCCGTAGTGAACGCCTCTTATCATTACTAAATCGCCCCCAGAAATCGTTTATTTAAAAACTTTTCGTTCGCCATTCATTGTAAGCCTTTGCGCCTAAAACACCCAAAATCATAAAATATCGAAAATTTTCTTACTGCAGCTACAAATTTGTTTTCCATATGTCCAAAAAAAAAGAATCGCCTAACATTTTAATTTTTACAAGTAAAGCTTTTATGAGAAAGAAACCAAAAAATGAATTAAATAAAACAAAATAAATAAAAAAAACGTTTAAAATAAATTTCATAAATGAGTTAAACTTGAAATGTTTTATAGGCGATAAAAGTGAAGGAACATTTTGCCGAAAAAACTTTTCGTTATCCGGTTATGTTGCTCGGCAAAAATAAGGATCTAACAATAGCGGCCACAGGGAATTCTAAGAAAAACATTCCAAATATGATAAAGTAAATATTTTACATTTTTTGTTGTTGTTTTATTCTATCTACATATATTATTTTCTTCTTCTTTTCTCCTTTTCATACATATATATATATATATATATGTATGTATGTATATGTATATGTATATATATGTAAGAAAATGATTTTTATTTTTATTTGTATTTTTTAATTTAAACACGCCCATCATCGGAAGACGAAAGAATTGACTTTTTTCTTTTTTTTTCACTGGCCAATATCCTAAGAAGCATTCATTCGAGATGGAAGATCAAGGTGCTAGAAAAATTATTTTTCTAATATATTTTTTTGAACCTGTAACTTTCTATAGGTCACCTAGTCGTAATCTTGGGATTTGGTTCTTCTGCCATTGAAATTTACGTTGTATTCGCTGTCGTTGATCAAACATTTTTCCCCATCGTTAGCTTTTTTTTGTCTCCCTTTTTGTTTTATTACAATACGATCCAATCGCTTAGGACCCCGAATGTCCCCCATTCGTGGAATACGGTGATCGTAAGAAAGAAGAGAGGAGAGAGAAAGAAATAACAGGGCAAGCGTTATGCTTTTACCGACTTGAGATTTGAACTCGCGAACACTGACATGATATTAGGGTTTCTTACCTACTAGGCTACTCAGACGGATCTTGTATAGACATTTGCGTTATGCGTTAGATTTAATGATCATCTCAAGCCATTGTTTGAATATGCGAAATGAAATATTCGAAAAATCGTGGGAATATGAACGATGAGATATATCCTTGAAAACATTTGCTTAAATCGGTACCTGCTTAGCTATGATTTAACGAATTGTAAGAGTTCGCCTCGGATAGCTTTGCTTGCAATAATATCAACACTTCACCTTTGTTGTATTGACGTGAATTGATTATAAATATATTCCGAATGGATTCATTTCTTCCAAGATTGATTCCCTAGAAAAGGTGGAAATTTGAGAATGCGAAGAATACTCTCGCGTACAAATGCAATATGGCTCTTGGTCCCTATACCTTTGTGGGCCATTTTGAAGCGGAAATTGTTTTTCATCTTTCGCTTCTCATCTCTCAACTGTTCTTTTACGGTCACGCCGACCTTCACTTGCTGCTAAAGCAGGAAAGAAAAAAAAAAAAAGAAGTGATTCTTATGACCTACGCGCACACTAAGCCATACGTACAATTCTTTGCCGGTAGTTAATGAGAAACTACAAAGAAAACATCATAACATGATCTCAAGAGAAATGAAAGCCAACGATATATATATATATATATATATGGAGCGATCCAAGATTGTTTATTTGCAACTCTGTACATTTGCGATATTTCGGCTTGACTTCTTGCTTGTCTTCGAAAGAAGAAGAATTTCGAAGCTTCAATACGATCGATCTTCCGATGATGGGCAATCAACGTTTGCTCTAAGGCAAATAAATAAATAGCTTTCTTACTTGTATTTATGTAAAATTGATATTAAATCTAAGTTTTGCAAAATTTCTTCTGGATGCACATTTGTAATCAGTGTTTTGCAGATTTTTATGGTTAATGTATGAATTTTTTTTCCTAAATTTCTTCTAAATAAAAATAAAACGAAAGAAAAACAGATAATTTCATAAAAGTTTTTTTCAAAACTTAGCAAAGTTACGCAAAGCATTTTAATATTACTATTTTTTTTATTTATTTTTTTTAAATTTTTTTATTTTTTTTATTTTTTTTTTATTCTTTCATTATCGTTTCGTTTAGTATATAAATGAGACCCATATACCGCTTATACCCGATGAAGCGATACAATCATTGTCGGAGAGCGATATGCTTAAAGTGGAAAAACGTATGGAGAGAAGACGAAAAGTGCTGGTCGATAAATGCTCGGAATTAGGTTTAGATGTGGTGGGTAAGTTCAATTTTTATCAAAAATAATTTTTCCTTATTTCATGAAGAAATCAATTTTTGCCTTATAATAATAATGCTCTTAACACAATTCTTTACATTTGCAGGTAGTGATCCTTGGCATAAGCCGAATCCTTGGGAGTTTCTAGTTAATAAGAAATATCATATTATATGGTAAATACTCCTTCTCATATGTTTCTTTCCTTTTCTTTTTTTTTTAAATCTCTCTTGCGAACTTAGGTTCACCGCATGTCATTAATTCTTTCATATGGCGTCTAACGCTTATACACGCACTCACGCACGCCACGTTAATGCGTCCAATCGAAATATCATATCCACCTTTTGCACTTTTTACTATATCGTTTGTCTAAGCTTGTCCGTCCGCTATCTTTTTTTCTTGCACTTACCCTACAGGTAGCAATTTTTGAGATATTTTGATCAAATTTAGTACAATAGTGTGTGGGTGTTGTGGCCCAAAGGCGAACGCTATTGAAAATGTTTCAAGTCGGATCAGCTTTTCGAGCCCTTCCCATATAGCGCATTATTCTGAAAAGTCATTACGCGAATAATTGCAGTAAACGATGCGGTGTAGACCTACTATAACGTTTTCACTCCTTTTGTCATAGTGTTTGCAACACCGAAAATGAAGCTCCAAACACCATATAAAGTATACATATATATATGCTTGATTAGCGTGAAATTGTAAATCGATTTGAGCATGTCCGTCAGTCCGTCAGTGTAATTAAGGTTACCGGCACTCTCCCGGTGCTGAAAACATCGACTTTAAAGTTGGTAAAACAATTGGAAGTTTCTGCACGCAGCTTTGTAATAAACATAGGTCAAGTTGGTTACAGCACACACCCGCAGTAAAGCATAAATCGAACGCAGCCGCTCTTCTCTAATTTGTGGATTTTTGCTAATTACTCACAAATTATGACAGATAGAAGGCTGAATCTCTTTCTACATTTACTTTACGGACAACCCTATTATTTCATTGGGTCATCAACAAGACAAAACATTTAAAATTATTTTGTACATTCCCCAGACGAAGATATAGATTATCTGCCTAAAAAAATACGGCGAGGGGGATTAACTTTGTTCTTAATAATATCGTTCATATGGGTATCAAATAACAGTAGAGAGAGGAGAGTAGAATGCAATAAGCTAAGTGTGTTGGTTCCAAATTAATTACAGTGGACGTCACGACGGGATGGATTAATGTTGTTCTTAACAATATCGTCCATATGGGTATCAAATGAAAGGACTTGGAGAATAAAACAAATTATTTAAAAAGATTTGATCATATAAGGTATTGTTTTAGTGAACTAAAAGGTGTAAGATAAATTTTATCGCATTTACTTTTTTGTAATTACAAACAAAAGCATAGGGAACTAAGAATTTTAAGAATTTTACGCGAAATTCGGCCCCAGGCGAGTATGACGTCTTTACTCGTCATTAATAAAATGTTTATTTGTCCCCAGGAAAAAAAAAATAGAAGAAAGAAAAAATTCTGTGAATGAGATCACCATTAGCAACGAAGATGATCGATCGCCTTCATTTGAAGAAAAAATGAAAAAAAAAACACAACTGGAATTTCTTATTTGTTATGTTGTTTTGTCCTTTTAACAAATTATTATTTTATATTTCAGGTGTAATGTTTTCAAAGCTGCCTCATCATCATGGATGTTTAATTTTAATATTTTAGCTGGTTACTCGCCGGAATTTTTGCACAAAACCAAAGAAATTTTCCTGCATTTAGCTCGTGTACGTTACCCTCGTGTTACTTTGGAAGAGGTAAGTAATGCGCTGCATTACATATATATATATATATGTTTTTTTATTACACTTAAAAGCTTTTTAACATTGTCATAATTATCCTTTTTATCATCTTTCCACAAGAGGAAGGCAAGAAAATGAGCACTTATTTGGTTTTTCCTTTTTGTACTTTTCTACTTTTTCTTCGTTGCTTTCCTTCTTATCTTTTCTAGCTGAAACAGGCACAAAATGATTCAATCACTTTTATAATAGCACGTCATCCTTTTGAGAGGCTATTGAGTGCTTATCGTGATAAATTCATGTTTGCTGTGCCTCATTCATTTCACGATAAGCTAGGACGTAAGATAATACGTACTTATAGAAGAAAGGTAAGAATGAAAATACGTACCCCATATATCCAAGTCATTTAATATTTTCTTTTTTCCCTTATAAATTTCTCTTGTCTATTTTTAGGCGTTAGAATTAAAAGATAGCCATTTTGAATTGTTGTATTATTAATCCCTTTGAATTCCAGCCTTACTTGCAAACGATGATCTTCTTTGTTCATTGTCAATATAAAATGTTAATACATTTTTCTAAAATCTTCAGCTATTCAATTCCATGTCCTAAGCCGACTTAGGGCAGATAATCCTGCTCTTTGAATTCTTTTTCAAAATTACGCTTACTTGGAATTCGACTTGATTTGCAAGAATCCTTTTCTAAAGGAAAAACGTCATTCTCGATTAGGACTCACTATTTGATAGAGTTACAATGTGTGTTAGATTTATAATAAGATTTCTCATATTTTCCATATCAGGTCTTAATATCAAACTAGCGTGGAAGAATATTCAATGTTTTTGACGAATCTGTAGTAGAAACTTTCACATTTTTGCGACTAGGAGAAGCTTTACCAAAGACGGATGGATAGACGGATACGCCTCAATCGGTTCAAAATTTGATAGACTGATCAAGAATATATATATCTCTAGAATACAACAACTCGTTCCGTGCTTCACGCGAAACTTAGATAATACAAATTGATGGGCCGTTCACAGCCCATAGCGATTAACATACCTCAGATATTTAAAGTAACATTCGAATGTTTTGCATGTATTCCATGTATTGCCAAAGACGCGAAAATGGAAACAAGAAGATGCAATTTAAAGCAAACATTGAGACCAAGGTTGTGATCTGTTCAGAAACATGCCCGCAGTAAAACTGAGACCAATCTTGAAAAAACGCGCCATTTTTTCCATATTTTCATACATCAATTTCGATCGCATTAAGATCTACCTGAGAATCTGTCATCCAGAAATGGTCATAGATCGGTTTACTTATACGTCCGTAATTAACCATAAAATTTTAATTTCAATTTATTTGCACTTTATTAGTAATTGGGTGAAGAAAATGCTAATGTGCGCAAAAATAAATGAAAAATAAATTGGAAATATCTCGTTCCATCTTTATATCCAATTAATGTCTTTACAATCAAGATCAAGACATTTGGATGAGCTGGCTTTGCTCATACCATCTCAACACACCAATGGATCCTTAAAAAATCCACTTCCTCAATTTACAATTGTCGCGAAAATCGTAGGATTAAACATTTTCCATGCCGAAATCTCTCTAATATTCGAAGACTCGCTTTCGGGGCATCTAGCCCCATCGACATCTTGAAAGTACCCGCAGAGCTTAATGTCAATAAAATATTTAACAAAAAAAGAAGACTCAATAGTCTTGGTTGCCAGTGCTCAGTCGACTTTTCAGTCCTAGAATTTGTTGCTCTGATCTAAATATATTATGAGAATATTAACAATATTGACAATTGTCGACGTATTAGCGAACCGATCGCCATCATTTTTGGACTGTGCATCAAGGTACCCGGTTTATGCAAACATAGTCACGGAATCGAAAACTATGGACGAAAATGTGAAAAACAAATAAGAATATTATAATCGGATAAGGCCGACCCTAGCCCTAGATACCCTACACCACTTCTTCAAGTACAGTAATTCACTGGTTTCGGGCAATAATACACTAAAAATTATACATTATTTTCATGCGAAGGCATACTTTTCACGATTCACAAGAGTTCGCATATTGAAGAAGTTCGAAAGCATCACATGGGCTCATCCAAATTGAGCAACCATCATTTACTTCCCAAAAATGTTATCATTTTTCAGTTTCCGTCATAGAAAACTAGAAATTGTACCTTCTCTTCATATAAGGGCTTGATTTTTGCATGATAACGGCTTTTTGGCACATAAGCGTTTACATTTACTGAGAGTGCCTACACGCGCTAGTATCTAAAAAATAGATCTACATGGTCCAATTTCGGTAAAGTCGACTTCGTCATCAGTTTACTATTATGAAATGCCATGAAATATTGAAAATATTAATTTTGACCACTCAGTTGATTAAATTTTCGTAGTAACGGTTATAGGAGAAGGGGTTCCAAAATTGTCTTAGCCGAACCAAATCCTTCATACATATTTTGAATCTTGATATACTATTAATCAGGACTTTTTTCGAGAAATTTTGAAAATTGCTATTTTATTTCCATATAACTACTTTTCAAAATAAGGCATTATATGAAGATATAGACCGATCCGAAGCATTTTCAATATCGTTCGCCCTACAGCGAAGCACGTCAGTGTACCAAATTTTTTCAAAATATCTCAAAAATGCGACTTGTAAGTTGAACACAAAAATACATGAACGGACATCAGACGGATTGGTGTAAAAAAAGCCGGATCTACCCTAAACCCTTTTGGGTGTTACGTACGACCGCACAAATAGAGCATACCCTGCTGCACAATTGGTGTTGATTTTAATCGATCAAGGAATGCTTACTTCGTTTTTGTAGTTGTAGTGAAATTTATATACGTCAAAGGTAGGTCCAAAAGTTTAGCATGATTGTGGGTGTTTGAGTATCTTCTCTTGTCAAAAAGTATTTAAGCTTTAAATTGTTTTTAAACACTTCTTTTTAAGCTCAACAGTTTAAAAAGTTTACATTGAGCCACACGGCAGTTCTAGTAGTGGCTTAAAACACTACATGGCAATAATTTTTATGGCTTCTAAAGAATACATGTTTTTCTCTTTTACGAGACAGGAAGAGAGAGAGAGAGAGAGAGAGAGAGAGAGTGAAATGTGTAGAAATTTATCAATACATTTTTTCTGTGTCCTTCATTTACCATGTCATACGAGTTTCTTTTTGCGTGTTATACGAAAAGAGTCGTAATTTTTGCACCGTGTTATATGAACGCGTCCTATATGAGCGCCTGTTATAGTAGGATTGACTGCAGTTTATAGCGACACTGAGACTCTCTCGCGGTTGTTGCACACATGCATACACGTCTAACCTCACGACGATAGATATAAATAATAAGAGCAGTTAGTAAAGGAGCTTGAATTTTAATTGATTGAAGTTCAGTTGCGCCGAAAAAATAATGCATGCTTGTGGATGACAAGAATAGAACGATAACAACATTGTCGTATATTGGATAATTAAAAAAAAATCTTACCTATTTTTAGGCGAGAAAAATCAATTGTTCTCAATTTTCACAATATGAAAAGTTATAGGAAAGAAAATTGAATTGAAATAAGTATTTATCTGCTTGTATTGAATTTTATATATAAATGTTTTTCATTTATAGGGATTTGATAATCATGCCCCAAAGCATCCCACATTTCCCGAATTCATACGTTGGCTTTTGGATCAAGTGAAACAAGGCAATTATTTAGATATGCATTTTGTGGCTTCAACTAGATTTTGTACACCGTGTCTAATAAATTTCGATATAATTATGAAATTCGAAACTCTCGAAGAGGATCAATTATATTTAATCGAAAAGACTGGTCTTAAGCGGGTCATAGCGCCCGAATGGCGTAATATGGGAAAAGGTAAAAATACATTGGAATTATTGCTGCAATTCTTTTCGCAATTAACCAGACGCGAGCTGGACGGTTTATATGATTATTATCGGTAAGAAAATGATTTAAATATATATCTATGCAATATATATGTAGCAAGCGATTTAACTAATTAATGTTAAATTCTTATAACAGATATGATTTTGAGCTGTTCGATTACAGTGTCGCTTCATATTATAATATAGCAAAACCGAATGAGATAAAGATTCCCGAGGCAGCGGCCATAGCATTGGGTAAAGTGAGCGCTTCAACCAAAGTAAAAGCATAAGAATATGAGAAGCTTGTTGCATATCCAACAAAAATAATAAAACCGACACTGACAACGAATATTGTAGAACTGCTTTAGTTTAGAGTAAGTAGATACAATAAGTTAGTAGCATGACTGTAGGAGAAACACAACAGAAAACACGAACTAAACAAAGAAGGGGAAAAAAAAAGACAAAAACTGAAAACAACTCTCCCTCGCTCCGTAGCCCTTCTAAACGATACACCTTTTAAAAACTATAATAACAACAACAACAACAACAACAACAACAACACAACAAAATTGAGAATTGATATAAAGTTAGTTATAATAATTAAATCATTATAATAATGATAAAAACATAAAAGACAACATGTACAATAATTTTTTTCTTGTTTTTATATTGAAACACGTCTCTACGTAAATATAACAAAAAATATTGAGAATTATAAGTGAAAAAAAAAAAAAACCACAAGCAATATTCGGCCCAAGACGAACATTATATAACCATTACCATTACCAGAGGGAATATAATACATCCCGTTATGTGAACAGAGAGATTTCAAAGTAAAAGTAATCTCGTAAACTTTCACGCTTCGTCAGAACCCAATGATGACTGTTTTCTAATGAGTTCACATTTCGTGACCACTCTAATCGTATCCCTTACATTTATTTTTACGTTATTTACACTAAGGCTGCAATTAAAGTCTGTTCGTCATGGATCATGAAAACATCATATTGCCCATGAACGTTACCTTCTATTAGCAGCTTGGAGAATATAACTGAAAATGTTTTTTTTAAATATTGTACTTGCAAAAAGTTCTACCACCCATCCTCCTATCGTTCTTCGAATGGAGTCAATTATTTTTACAAGTGCTCCTAGTGCGTTCGAAATTTTATTTGTGTCTTTCATTTGAAACATTCGCGTGTGTGAAAAGCTTTGAATCTAAAGTAGAATTGAAACAAGTAGAAACACTGTAGTCGGCCATGGGCCGTAATTAAATACCCTACGCCAGTCTACAATTATTCATATAATAACTTTTTATATAATTGAAAAAGTGGCCCGATCCGAATCATTTTTAATATGATTGGCCTTTGGGTCAGCGTATAAAATTTCATCAAAATATCTCCCAAAAATTGTGATCTGCAAGTTGAATATAAGGCAACCAGAGAAGCAGACAGGCGGACAGACAAGCTTTATTCGATTCAAAAAGTGAATCAGAAAGTGCTTTTGCATCGATTGGTATAATAAAATTCATTCTAAGTATTGCATGCCGCATGCCGCATGCCGCATAAACTTGATATAGAGAAAGTTTTTATTATTATTATTATTATTATTATTATAATTTCGACTAATGAAATAAATTCTTAGACTAAGCAAAAAAAGACCTTGAGCACTAGCAACACAGGCTATCGGCTCTAATTTAGAAAATCACATTAGATATTTAGCCTAGTAGTTTTAATAAAGTAATATATTGAATTAATATTCTGTTCTGAAGCTGATTTTAGAAAGTCCAAAGGGTTAATCGTTTTAAATGCAATACTTCTAGCCAAGGAAAAGTTAAGGCAATCGCAGAGAATGTGCTTTATAGTAAGAATTTGTCCACAACTGCAGATTGGGAGGGGAGGAAAACTTCTTTAAGATCCATTGGTGAGTTGCAATTGCATGACCAAGGCGAATTCTCGAAAATGTTTGAATCTTGATTTTCTCGACATTTGTTGGATATAAAGGTGGAATTAATTGAGGGTTAATAGAAGAGTAGTGTTGATGATGGTATCGTAGATTTCCTTCTGTAATTTTCTCTTTAACTTTTCCTCCAATGTATCTTTGAAGATCTAACTTTTCCATGACATCATCCATAATTAGAGGTGCAGAAGCAGCATACTTGGCCGCTCGATCAGCATGTTCGTTTCCCAATAAACCGATATGACTAGGAACCCATAATATTTTAATTTTTCCGCCGGGTGTTGTAATTATATTCCTTAATTTGTTGATGATGCTCCATCTCGACGTTGAAGGATACCGAATAGCTTGTAATATAGACAAACTGTCAGTAACGATGACGGTTTTCAGTTTGTTTTTATGGGCAAGGTTCGCAGCGTGAAGGATAGCTCTGGCTTCGGCTGTGAAAGTTGAAGTACTTTCGTGAAATATATGAAAGTTTTTACGCGATATATTTCTGAATAATTCTGAATATTATATATGACATATGTTCGATTGATTACATAACTTCGGTAATGGTTATGAAAAGAAACTACATTAACAATTTAAAAAATTAGAACTTAAAACATATGGAAAAAATACGCATAGCGCTTATCTCCTAACTAAGCATTCAAATAAATTAATAATAATAGAATAGACAAAAAAGATGAAGATGGAGAAGAAGAAGAAGAAGAAGTAAAAAAAAAAACAACAATATATACACATAAATAAATTAATAGATTCAATTTTAAATAATCTAATTATACGACATTTGTTGTGATTAAATTACATCCATACGTACATCAAGCTTCGTTGCTGTATTCAAGTTTGGATGGAGAAGAAATCAAAAATATTGAATAACTTTTGAAAAACGCATCTAACATACCTAAGCCTAAATGATTTGATTTAACGAACTAAAGATTTTAGTCTCTGCTGAATTTTAATTATCAGTACGCAAACACACACACACACACACACACACACACACACAAACACACAAACACACAAACACAAACACATGCATATATATTTATATATATATTAATTTATATGCGAGCGTTATATGTGGATCTCAGTATATCTGCGTGCTTTACTACATGAGTTTCGACTCACTCTTCGAATCAGAGCAATACATATATATTTTTCTTTTTTCTTTTGGTTTTCTTATAGTAAATTGAATTTATTTAGCGATAAATCTTTTGTTAATGTTATTGATTTGTAAAAAAAAGAAAAAAAAAACTAAAAAAAATTATTGTTAATTTATCACAATTTGTTGATTTTTAAATAAACTTATGAAAGAATAAAAATTGCGTTTTATTTAAGAGTGAAAGGCAAGATAAGCTATTCACCGATAAGCTATTCATACGCATAAGGGAAACAAGTCTTTGCCAGTAGTTGTAGATCGACTATAGATGCGAGTAATATTTATCGGCAAATAATTCGGCAAATAACCAAAATATCACTTGTGATCAGGCTCAAGTTTACAGTTCGCATCGTCTTAGATGAATAGTTTGTTCGTTGGGAAATGTCTGGCTTGAAATAAAAATTGGACGGCAAATCTAATCGCATATATTAATTCTTTCATCAATTTACTAATCGCTTTATAGAAGAGATTTCCTAGGATTTACCACATAAAAGTTTGCTTATGAGTCTTGGAAGCAATGGTGATTAAGATGAGCGATGGCTGAGGCGACTCTGCTTCAGACGCAAGGATTGTTCTTCGCTCGATCTGATCTGAAAAGAGATAATAACATTAGGGAATGAGTCTCTCTTTCCATATGCCAGACTGCGGTTTTTTGGAAGCAAGCACCAAATCGTCTTTTTTAGTAAGCCCTTACGAAGACAGAAGTATCGAAAGTATATCTGCTATACCCGCAATGAAAATGAAAACATCCACTTATTGTTACCTTTCTTCCTGATACGAACCAGAAGACAAAGTTAGTAGAATCCATCATTGCCTGTCAGATTAAACCCTTCTAGAATCTGATGTTGCTTACTCGAACCAACCATTACCTATTAGAATAGACCTTATCAGAAATCACCGAATAGGGCCATCCATAATTGCCTAAAATAATATTTTCTATTAGATATCACCATCGGCTATTATAAAAGGAAATATAGGGAATTAACTGACTAACTATCAGCACGGGTCCTATTAGCCCACTACCACTATTGCCTAAAAATACATATTCAAATAGATTATGCCTTTGCCCACCAGGATAGACTCTTTTACAATCCACCGTTTCCACCATACCACCGTTGCCCGGTGTGTCGATTAGAATTGACCCCAGTAGAATCCGACATTACTTATCCGAAATGTAACAGTATCACGGGACTCAAATCAAGGACAACTAACAATGTGTCGCTAAATTGTTAAAGTGTTTAGGAGTTCACGTCATACATTTAACTTTTGAAAGTCATTTTATTAGCCAGGTGCTTCAGATAGACCTTCTGGATTTATTATTGCATACAGAAAAAAGTTCGTGGTGGTCTCTCAACAAAATTCAAACAGATTTTTCCAATATTTTAAATAAAATTTATGAAAGTAAATGTGCGCCATTTTTATCTACAACTACTTGAAAGTTTCGAACTATATGATGGACGTATCAAGACATTTTCTGAACCAAGCTCTTCCTCGTCTCTCTTTTGTCCTGTCGTCAATGTGATTTGTGTGAGCCGACATTGTCGTGATGGGCCAAAATGTTTTGCCTATTACTAAGTTGTAGACGTTCTATCACAACTTCGCTAAATGGAATCAATCGTCTGTCCAGGTAACAGCAGCTCAAAGGGTGTACGATTCCTGGTAGCTGCATTTGCAAATTTGTGTCGAACTTTAACCCTTAAATGCATATAATTTCTATTTCTATATTCACCACAGAAGGATATGAGTATACCCACTTTGCTTTTTTTTTCTTGACGTATGTAACACCCAAAAGGAAGCTGCAGAGACCGTATAAAGTATGTATACTCTTGTTCGCCCTGATATTTTGAATTGATTAAGTCATGCCTGTCCGTCTGTATGGTGTTTGTTGTTGGAACTCTCCTCGTCCCAACGCAAAACTCAAGATATTGACTTCAAATTTGATAGAAACGCTTAAAAATTTCTGCACGCTGGTTTGTATTAACAATGGGCCAAATTGATCAAAGCAGAAGCCCGCAGTGGATCGTAAACCGAACGCAACTTCGTTTTTCTTAACAAAAACTTGTGGATTTTTGCTCGTTACTCGGAAATTAGAAACGTTAGATGGCGGAAATTTTCCGCATTTACTTAACGAAACACTCTACTTCACTAGTGGTCCATGCCCGAATATAACTTACTTCTTACTTATTAATAAGTAAAATGATCTCTCATTACATTAAAAAACATGAAAGTCCATGAACCATTTGTTTTTAGCGGAAAAGGCAGAAAAGTTGCCAAATAACCACTGTGTGATATGATAATGACCCCTACATAAGGGAATTTTACACCTCAACGTGTTTGAAAATGTAGACGTGTGAACAACGCAGTCTTTTCGCATATCCATGGTAATTATTTGTTCCGGATGGCCTTTGCAACGGCCTTTTTTTCATAAATACTCACAAATTTATTACAGCAAGGTCCAATAGATGATAGAATAGGCGGAGGCGCCATTTGCGGCTGTTGACTTTTACACGATAGTGAGCTAAGTCGCCATCCGCCACGTCCACTTTTCCCATGTGCATATAACACCCTTGCACTATTTTTGAACAAGAGATATCGATCTTTTGCTTTAGTCGCTTATCATATCGACGCATATTGTCCAAGCGTTGCAAGTCGATAGCATCATGGAGAGATATTCTTTCCGCATAAGTTCTCCTAAGAACTGTCGTCTGCCCGGGGGCAATGATGAGTAAAAATTAATGGAAAAACCCTATATGATACCCAGTTCTAGCTATCACTCTGGCTAATCGTAAGAAAACATTATTTGTGGCTATCAAATCCATAATTCATCTGCTAATGTTTTTCTTCTGTCTTCTTGTCCGGAGTTCACTTCAAAACGATAGGCGTATCCCATCAGGCTTCGTAAAAGAAATAGCTTACACCCTAAGGATTGAACTGACATTTCGTGAAGTGCATAAGTCATTAAAGGAGTAACTTTAACCTTTCAGATCATTGCTGTTGTAACGTTTTTATAGGTTAGAGTTTCATTCGTTTGCGAATTATTTCTGCTCTAATTACCTGTAGTAGTAGTAGTAGTGTCTGGGACTCAACCAATCACAGATATACAAATGGATTTGACAAAATCAGTTCAGAATCGTCCATTGCCTGGTCCTATAGCATGCTTATTTCAGAACTACGAAAAACAAAAAAGCGTGAAGGCACAGTTATAAACTGAAGCTTGCTTATTACCAAGACTTTCTTTTCTTTCTTCTGTATCCATTAAATTAATAATACAATAAAGAAGAAAAATCATTATTCTTTTATTTATTTTGTTGTTTTTTTTGGGGGTGGTGGGGGAGGGGAGGCGGAAATAAACTTATTTTTGTTGCTTTTTTTCAAGGTTTTTTATTTTATTTGAATAATTGGTTTTTATTTTCTTATATATATTTAAACTTTTTTTTTTTCTTTTTTGTTTTTTGTTAAATTTCACTAGAAAATTTATTGTTTTTTTTTACAAGTGTTTGTTTCATTTTCAACTGTTGTGTGTGTTGTTTTGGTTATTGTTGTTACCTATGTATGTAAATTATTGATTAGTTGGTTGGTTGGATGATTGATTGTTTTATACCCACCTCCGCATAGGACGAAGAAGGCTTACATTAAATATAGTGAACGTTTAGCTATCTATCCGTCTCCCATCCGATCTCTTTTGTTATCCGCACTATCTGGGTTATCGAACTAAAGCGAAGATTTATTGAAAATATTTCGAAAGAGAAAAGTTGTTTAAAAAATATTAAGCCTTTAAGAGATCAAAATTTAAATATTCATTTTATTTATTCAATATATACTGAGGTACACTCTAACAGTTTGGGACTAACTAAAGCTACTTTTATTATTAGGTTCAATATTTTTTACTTTTCTTTTTTTTTCTTTCATTATCACCCATCACTGCACAGAGGATATTTCCTATACGCGGAACACGGTATGGTGGTCAGAAAGAAGTGCAGAAAGAGAGAAAGTGATAGGGAGTGGCTAAAGGGTAATGGAGGTGCGTCCAAACGATGGGAGCACTCACCATGGCACCATGACCCAATAAGTTTGGTCATAACAAGTTGCACTGAGATTTGAATCCGCGCACAGTGACTTGATAGTCGCTAGACTATTATCCACTCGTCCGTGCGGCAGCCCTGATCGATATTCACAATTAAATCGATTTGCGATTTAAAATTATTGAACGAAAAAACCGATTAAACCGAATTAACGGTGGCCCAATACCAATCCTGTCTAAGTCTAGGTCTTGCTGCATTTAGTATTGAAACGTGTACAGAAAAGTCAAGTAACATAATTCTTTTAGCTAATAAAACACAAAGTGGTTTGGTCCTATGTGGCGGGTAATTCTGGTTAGCCGTGAGTCGAGTTCTTCATAGAGCTTTAATTAGTTTCCTTCATAAATCACTAATGAGGGCTAATGGAAGGACAGTTAATTGAAACTGGTTATTTCGAAGGGAGGAAAAGGGCAAGGCGGGGAAATTGTTCAAGTTTTATTATTTTATGTATCGATTAACTTAACATTTTATTGCTAAGAATTACATTGAAACTGTTTTTAACGTATTTTTGAATTTAAAAAAAAAAAAAAATTCTTTCTTTCCTTTGTTGAACTTAGCTTCGTAAACCCTTAACTGGGTAGGGCTTAAAAGGATTTTGTTTTAAAGAAAATAATTTACAATTTTTTTTTCTTTTTTTTTTTTTACTTTTCTATTTGATTTTTATATTTACAAAATCGTTTTTTTTTTGTTTTTTTTTTATTATTAATTTTTTTATGTTTATAAATATCTTTAACAAAATTATTTAATGTATACGTAATAACTTAAATTTAGTTTTGCAAAAATAAATTTTGGAACCCAATAAAAATTTTTAATTTTCTAAATTCTATATATTGATTGATTTCTATGACTAACTTAATCATATAGTTTTAGAATTTTTATTTGCATTTGTTTTTTTTTTTCTTTTGTTTTGTTTCGTTTTTAATAATTCAATTTGTTTTTTTTTTAAATTAATTTTTTTTTTTTTTGCTTTTCTTGATTTTTGTTGTTCTTTTTGACTTTTCTCTTATGTTTAGAATTTCTTAGAATTTGCATGAATTTGGTTTTCAATTATTTACTTGAAAAATTTATTTTTTGCCAATTTTTTAAGATTTGTGTTTTGAAAAAGATTTAATTTGATTTTTGTATTCATTTTTTTCTTTTTCTTTTTTTTTTAATTGGAAATAAATGTAAATATTTATAAAATATATTTACATGATGCTCATCAATATAAACAAATATTTAATTTAATTTAAAAGAAAGAAAAATCTAATGAAGGATTACAATTTAAACAATTTAAACAATTAAAAAAAAAAAAAAAAAAAAAAAAAAAAAAAAAAAAAAAA
>CCAG010005278.1:0-59416 GCA_001077435.1 Glossina morsitans morsitans
CCAAAAGGTATTGATTCCTCTAATGAATATGTAACGGAATGGATGACGTCACTTTTAAACCAGTTTTTTCAGGTTGCAAAGTTTTATATTATTTTTGAAAACTTATTTCAGTAACCAATGCACGTTTGCTTACATCTGACATCTTTAGAAAGGAGCCTAAAATTTGCTTCCAATTCGAATAGATTCCATTGGGTTTGGCAGCTCTTTGAAGACCCGTATAGTTGCTCATTTTCTGTCTAATACACATAAATCTAAAACGATTGAAAGCTTTAGGTGAAAACCACTGAAAGCGCTTGGAGGGAGGAAATGGCTATTGTCGGAATAAAAATCTTGAATTTTTCATAAGTCTTAGGTTTATCTGAAACGAAGTGTGGCATGTAATAGGCGCGATGGAGTAAAGCAGAATAACCACAACTTGAAGTAGCCTTACATTCGATAGTATACCATAGACGAAATCTGCTTCTTTTTTTTTTTTAAAGCAGCAGGGATGTGCTCTGCGGTGGCGGTGGACGAAATCTGCTTAAGCGGGTGTAGTTTATTTATTATCTTAGGAGAGATTAGGAGGAGGAGGAGGAAGAGAGAGAGAGAAAAAGAGAGAGAGAGAGAGAGAGAGAGAGGCAGACAGAGAGACATCTGTGCATGTTTTTGTCTGTTTAACTTATAAAAAACCATTTTTTCGATATTTTGACGAAATTTGCTACATCGACATGTTTTTGCCCAAGGACGAACGCTGTTGAACCGCTTTCCAAATAACGCCTCATTTTGAGAAGACGCTACATGAATATCTAAGATAGACCTACGTTTTCTTATACCGATCTATTCAGCATCATTTTTTGAATGTCTTTCTAAATCGTTTTAAGCACCATTCGTCCTCTCTGTTTTCTTCTTTTCAGTCTATAGCCTGCAATTTCTACGATATTTAATAAAGTCTAGTACACTGATGTGTTTCCCAAAGATGACGCTTTTGAAAATTGGGCGAATCAAACCACTTTTTTGCCATTTCACTTGTAGCGTTTTATTTGCAAAAGTCGTTCAATAATTGACTGTAGGATGTTGTAGGGTATATAATAGTAGACCATGGCCCCAGTGTTTTCGATGGTATTTTTTTTTTTTAAATACAACTCAATTAATTAACAAACCCTTTCTATTAGTTACTTCTTTTAATTACTGCTTGAAGAGTTTCATTAATCGAGAGGCAAATAATTGAATTGCATTCACTCTTACGTGCATAGAAAGTTTCGTTAAGAATGCATAAATAAATCAATCATTTTCGTTACTTGATATAACAGAGATGATAATTTGATTTGCATCATGGTTTAGATATGTATACAGAATTATTCATTTTGTGGTGCCGCAAATAAGTGAAACGCACTTCTGATTGGGATTTGAATCAAATTTTTTCTTCAATATATTGATTGCACTTTGCCATTATTTGCGGAACTCCATCCATAGCAGTAGGTGGTTGTAAAGCGTACGGGGATAATTAGAACTTATCACGGAAAGAATGAGTCCACAGTTCCATTTCGCTCAAATGGTATGAAGCTGATTTCTTAAGTAAGGATTACTGCCGCTTTGGTATAAACACAACGCATTCAATGGTCCTTTTACGTGTGCAAAAGGAACTTTTGTGCGTACATTGTGGGTTGAACATGAAAATGGCATTGCAGTTACCGACAGTGAAAAATGTTATAGAAGCACAATTATTGAAATTTTTGGTTCCAAGAAAATGCGGCAAATGCTGCTACATCCCGTGATACAATCAACCTATCGGAGGAAAAGTTCAATGATCGTATAAACTCCAGAATTGATTACGTGGGCTTGCGACCAAGATCATGCGATATAACGCTATTGGTCCTTTTATTTTGGGGTTACGTTGGAGCATTGGCTTACTCCTATATACCATGGACTGTCAATGACCTCACTCACCTAGATTGTTCATGTTATTGTCGATATAAGAGCAGACTGTGTGGAAAAGTGACAAAAATTGGTGTTCCACGATTGAATTTTTACGAAAGTCATTTACATGAAATGGCATAAGCCATTCGTGTTGATATCCTTCACCTTTCCATTTTTTTGTCACAAAGAAAAAAAAAACATTTACTTGATGTCCCTAACAATTGCAATCGTTCACATAGACTAAATGCGTTTTTAAGATTATAGACCCCTGACCAGGCAAGACTTTTTTTGTTAGTGAAAATTCACAAATATACGTATATATATGTATATATATATATATATTAGCATACCTAGATCTATATTATGTTTAGAAAACTTAATGCTTGAAACACTTTATAAAGAAGAAAAAGATGCAAAAAATGGGAGAAAATTATGATTAGATTCGTTCATCATATTTCTCTTATTGTCGTCAAGCACAAGCGTCATCTTTATCTATCTATCGTCTTTAACGTAATGACAAAAACATATATGTAATAAAGTTACAAAAGTGCGTTGGCATTGTACCTGAAATCTGAAATCTGAAATCTGAAATCTTTTATTTGTATTCCTTATAACATTTGAATGAAATTATTTTTAATTCATACTTTTTATAGCGTAGAAATACAATAAACAATTGCGATTAGTAGCATATATATATATATATATATATATATATATATATATAAATATATATAAGCTCAAGCTGAACGCAGATGAGAGTTTCTTTATATTCATAAAAATTCATTATATTTCAGTCAAAAATGTCTTTATTTTTCATAAAAATTTCTTAAGGAGGAAGTACAGGAAGCACCAAAGCAATGTGGAGGGATTAAAAATTTTAAAAGAGAAGAAGAAGAAGAAGAAGAAGAAGAAGCAGAAAATGAAGATTGCGATATAGAATTTATTTATTTTTTTTTTTATATTCTTCCAAATTTTGCATTTTTATGTGTCTAAGAAAATACAACAACAACATAACGAATTATTATTGTCCTAGAGATGAAATTAAATACGCCAGCTTAGGCGGACCTGATAATGACGATGATGACAATGATGATAATGATGATAATAATGATGATGATGTTGAAGTTGATGATGAATTCAATGGAACGTTGTTACCGGATATCAAAGAAGTTGAAGTAAAAGAAATTTAAACCTGCTTAAAACATATATACATATATATATATATATGTATATATAAATTGCGAGGGAGAGAGAGAGAGAGAGAGTGAGATATAGAGATAGAAAATAGACCAAGATCGATTTGTTCTGCTGTCTCTACTTCCTCAGCAAATACGTATTGCTTTTCTAAGCAGTTTTCGCTTAAAATTGTAACAATAATGAATCCGGAAAATAAAAGGAAACTGCAACAATATCGTTAAATATATTTGAGAAGGTGTCAAAATTCTACTTAAGCCAATGATGTAATATTTGCTAAGATGTATTAGCCTTTAGCGATTTTTCTCTATTTTTCTTCTTTTTTTTTTTTTTCTTTCTATTTTTCTGTCTTTCTAATAAAAAAGAAAATCTAAACGAGATTTCAGATCAAATATCAATTTTTTTTAAAAAGATTCTCTCTGTATATATATAAATATATATATATATGGAAATGATATATATCTTTAGGTAACGTGCCAGGAAGTAGCATTCAATTTAAGGAAAGTGAATATAAGAAGAAAAATATGCATGTACTGTCTGAGTACTGGCACTACTAGTAACCGACTACTGTTTAGTATTATTCTTGTCCTTAAGGAGGATATTTTGTTTGTGAAGTATGTACTTGTCATACTCAGGATGTTTATATTTATTCTATTTTCTTCTTCTTGTCTTTTTGCATTTTACTCTTATTATACTTCTATAGCAACATATGCGACATGCATCGAACATGTTGTTCCAGTTTATTGCATTTAAAGTGCTTGTAACACAAATTTCTATTTCAATTTTTATTTTTATTTTTTTTATAGAAGTAGAATATGTCTCTGTAATACGATCTAAATAATATATTGTTGTAGAGAGTATTCTTTTAACATTCGATTTTATGTCTATCTTAAGGGTATAAATTTTTATTGTTAAATAAATATTTTTGTATTTATTTTGGAATCTCATAAATTTCGTTGTTCACTTTAATATAATTCATAAATGTCATGTCGCCCAGACGCCTCCAATTTTCTCGATTCCAATAATTTATGTAAATCAGACAGAAAAACTACAATATTTCCCTTTAAAAGTAGTTCTCAGTATAAGTTTTATATCCATCCTATAGTCAAAAGTGTTAAATTCTAACACTTTTCCTAAACAATCTCTCATATGACTATCATGGCATGTGATTTGCATTTGGTGATGAGCATCATTTAAAGAGTAAGGCTATATGATAAAATGGTTTTCACAAAACTGACAAAAATTCAAGAGTATTCCAATAGTTGATAAGTATAAGTTAATGGCTACTGGTGGCTTGGTTTGTCTTCGTTCTTATATCGATTGTTGATTAAAAGAAAACAATCGTTAAGATACATGTATCCTTGAAAGTTGATTTAATCAAGTTCTTCTTTGCTCCTGCCTTAGAGACTATATGGGCGATAAAATCGAAATTGTATCACTAACTCACTTATCAGCACGTTTGCTTTTATTAGATTGAAAACTTAAACTGATCACTAACTCATTAAACAATAATTTCCCATAACAGAGTCGGTGCAAAAAGTATAAAGTCGACGCATCGTCGACTTACAATTGGAAAGGGTTAATAAAGTGATTGTTAAAGTTCTCGAAAATATTTATTCGACCCTTGCAAGACCTTTAAAACATTGAACTAGAAATTATTATGAAAAATTTAAAAATTTCACATAGGCAAACGCAAAGGACTCTTGTCTTTTAGAGGGCTGGTCAATTAAAACCGATTTTGTTTACCATTTCCATATGTGATTTAGTTATATGCAGTCATAACGGTAATACTCTTTTCTACTAATTGTAATAAAATGGAATTCGTACGTCCGCAGTGATTCGCAGAAGATCAATGATCGCATTCGCATAAGCTGCATTCCACTGGTCCAATACGAGTGACTCAAAATTAAACTCATCTCAAACAGCGGATATAGTTATACCATCGGTTACATATGAATTTAATTTTCTATAAAATCTCTTTTCATGGCTAACGCTAAAAAACAAGTAGGAACATTATAGACAGGCAAGGTCCACTATTAGATACCCTACACCACTTCACCTAACACAGTTATGTGCATAGAATGTTCAAAGAGTATTACAGAATGAGTTTTCTTGAGAAATTTTGAAAATTGCACTTTTTTTCCATATAACGACTTTTCAAAATGGGGCATTATGTGGGGAGAGGTCGAAAAAATGGACCGATCCAAATTGTATCAAAATATCTCAAAACTTACGACCTGTGCACAGCAAATGATTCTGAATTGGATCCATCTGAAGCCCTTTTGCGGGCTACATAGATCCGCAGAAGCTTAATATACGCTCTACCACACAAGTGGTGTAGGGTATAATCGGAACTAGTAGAAAGTGAAATGTCTATTTCCAAGCTAAAGATCATGTCAATTTAAAATCAATCCAAAATGAAGTTAATTGCATTGATTGAAGAAGAAAAAGTGCTCTTTTACGAAGACAAGACAACGTTTTGCAAGTCGATCAAAGCAATAGCAAGATTTTAGAAATTATACTTCGAGTTACTCGCACTTCCACGCCAAGATCAAGAATCAAGTGACTATTGCCTGTTTGAGAATCTGAAGAAAATTCTCCCGGAAAGAAATATATCTTCAAGGAAGAGGTGATCGCCCGAATTGAAGCGTACTTCGAAGGGATGGACAAATTTTTATATAAGAATAGCTTAGAACTATTAGGGGAGCTTCGGAATGAATGCATTGCTTTTGAAGGCGATTGCATTAATGACTAACTTACAATAACAACCTGTCATATAAGTTGGTCGAAGGTGTTGTCATGTATGCGTCAGACTTGAGATCAATCCAACCTATTGATGTAAAATATATAATGAAGATCGTCGGGCAAAGAAAATGCTATCGTTCTCCTTCCTGCGAAGTAAACCGTTTACCCTCTAGGCTCACAACACAAAAACAGCAAGTGCAGTCAAGGGCTCGTAAGAGAATATTTTCATGTTAACTCCCGATTTTTGTCTAGCGACTTGATGATTCCTACGACATGTTACGTAAAAGTCAAGGTAAGGGAATTAAATTGCATGACAGTATACAAGATTTGTTGAGACGTTCGTTTTAACAATGACTCTATTTCTCAGAAATCCATACGACTCAACAAACGAGCATGAATCTCTTAAGATTGCTTTTTGTTTTCGAAAATAAAAAGAAATTTCTATTAAAAATTGATTTTTAACCTCCAGCCACGCATAAAAGTGTGTATGAAACTGGTAATAACATTGATTGCTTTCTACGACAAGAAAAAGAAAAAGAAAAGAAAAAAAACATTCAATAAAAAAGAAAAAGCAAAAACAAACTTGAAAAGTCTTTCTATCAATTTGTTTAACTGCTGTGTTTACAATTCAGGAGCTAAAGGGATATGTAATACAAAGAGATCGTTTGGTTATTTCATTCGCTTTCTTTATACAAACAACACTATAATGAAATAATTTATGCTTTCATAAAAATCATTTTATATGCTTTGATTTTCCTTTCCTTCAGAATAGAAACGAACAGGCTGACGAAGACGAAGAAGTAAAAGACAGTTCAGACGCGTTGAAAATGAAAAGAGAACAGGAAAACAATCACTTTCACTATATGCATTAGTGTGATTACAAGAGATCGTCGAACTGTACTTTCCTTGATTATATATACAAATTGCAGACAAAAGTATATTCGTACAGCCGATCCTCCCATTTCCTCCTGTAGAAAATGTGCATCTCTTTAGATTTGTCACAAATGCTTCATTAAGATTAGCATAAAATTGAAAGTATGGCAAAGACACACATACAAACAAATCTCAGCTTACAAAAGGAAACCAACCAGTAATTCATTATATTACAAATAATAAAAGGAACATAGTCCTGGGAAGAATGGCTAAGATATGTTTGATGTCTGCCATGCTACGAGAATTAAACGCAAAAGAAATACGCACACAATATAACATACGTGTAACGTTAAGGGTGTTCATTTCACTTTTTATGCAAATGTATGTTAAAGAAATTCTTTTATATGTTGCTTTACATTTTCATACGAGTATTAAACCTTCTTGGGGTGGTTATGCAATGTGTCGATTTCTTATTATTTTTATTATTATTATTATTATTATTGTTATTATCATTCTCTAAACGTGTCGTTTCTGTGGCACACTTTAATAATTTTCTACTATGTTGGGTTACTAGGCAACCGAATTCCTGTCTTTTGGGAGAGGACAGGGTAGGGTTATTTGGTTTCTTTTATTTTTATTTATTTATTTATTTATTTATTGTTTTTTTTTTTTTTTGTTCCTTCGCCACATTTTAACCGGAAGTTTATTACTCAGCAAATTGTCTCTCTACCTAAATTCATTTGTGTATGGAAAAGAGAAAACTGACACAAACAAACCTTTGGCTATTTTAGTAGGTATCGTAGCTTTTGTTACGCTAAAGCCTCTCATATATTTACATATATGTGTATGTATACATATCCTTGAATAAGTAAAAGAGTGAATGATTACTCACCATCCACGTGGTCCTTAACGTTTCTACCCGAATCTATGAGGCGTGACTGGTGATTTCCGCCAAGTTATTTATTATCCTTTTTTTTTTTTCCTCCTTACTAGAATTGTCGGTATACTTAACTCAAGTTTTTAATGATAATGAAAACTATTTTGCCGTAAACCTGAAATTTATGCAAAAAAAAAAAAAAAAAAAAAAATTGTTTTTTGTCTTTATTCTAATTAAAGTTTTTATAGATTTCCGGTACACGCTTAAAAAGCGTGCCTTTCAAAGCGAAAGACATGAATTTTGTAAAAGCCACCACCGAAGAAAGGCGGTATACTAGCTTTGCTGTTATACGTGTAACGTCAAAGTTCTTATGAAATGTACCTAAAATTCATATCCACTCAGCCACTCGCAGTACAAACCTGGTCCTTATCTTGAACATAATCATTTTTGAATGTAGAAAAGCTTACACCCAAATGCAAAATGACACGTATAGGTCACAACATTTATCCAGATTTTCTAGCAATTTTGCTTTTATTTTTGGTCTCAACCTCCGTCGAAGGTTTCCCTATTACCGTGTCTCACAGCAAGACAGAAACACAAAACCATTGAAAGGAGCAACATTTCTTGTGTGGCTTTCCTAATTATCTGAAGTGTTATCCGAAGGAGCGAACCCTTGATTGGTCACATACATATATAAATATTTTTCCATAAATAAGTATGAGATTCTGGAAAAAATTAGTCAAGTCGCTGTCCTGTTACACTGATCCGTCCTTCGATGATTTCGTTTCCACATCCGCCCACGAACCCACGAGTCCTAATAAGGAAAACTATAACGCTCAAACCATCCACCTCGAAAGAAGACATAAAAAATTGCAATATGTTATGACTCATAGCAGATATCGTGGTGTGAATTCGCATATGCCTGCCGAGGGTACGATATGCGGTATGTATTGAAAAAGTCAACAGATCCAAGAAAAGTCAAGACTGTGTATGTTGATGCGACCGGCAAGATCCATCAACACATACACGTTCGAACGTGACTAAATACAATAATAATTGGCAAAATTCGTGCTGGTACCATTATGTGTAAAATTCTCCTGCTGTCCACACAGAATTATCCATAAATTGTTTTCAAATCGATCACAGAACCGTGTGGTATGCTTAAGTGTAAAAAAATTATCAAGCCTTTAATTAGATATCTCAACAGTTTTATGGTAATTGAGTATTAAAATGTAAAGCAAATTTGTTTTATTTTTTGTCATATGAAAAAAAAATAAAACTCCCGCAGTTAGTTAGTGTTTTTGGATTGTCTTAAGGGACATTTCACAAATTAACCTTTCGTTTAGTTTCCTTGTAGTAGTTTTTTGAATTCAATTTCATCTCATCTGATAAGCTATAGAACTTATCTTGTCTATCGTTGTTTAGGTGTTTTGCATGTTCAGCCTTTTGCAAGAGGAGAAAAAAAGGTTTAATGTTTTGTATTTTGTGTTGTTGTTGCTTTAGATAGAAACATCAAAGCAATGATATTGTCGCAAGAACTTGTGAATCATCTCGTACTTACCAACTGTTTATTATTCCAGACGATACTGAGTTTTCCTGCTGATTTGTTGTCTGCCTAATATAAATAGAATTTTAAAAATTATAGGTTAATTATGCATATTATGTGGGTATGTAAGGTCGGATAATACGAAGAATTCATACTAACTATTGATTACTCTATAGAGGAGTGATTATCTTAATTTAGATATTGCCGACTTTTTAGGGTAAAACAACGTGGGTGGCTTCACAAATATCCATCTTGTAAATAACACTTGGCGGACATGACTGATTTCTTAGATTAAGGTTCTCTTAACGCTTCACTACATACAAAAGTCAAGATTTCGCTAACAACGAGAGATATATTTATAAATATATATTTTATATATAACCTGTAGAGAAGTGAGAATGAGATTCCGACTTGATTTCGTCGTATCATTGAATACCCCTTAGCTCACCAACTATTAGAATACTAGGAGTTGCCAATATTGAAATCGGTAATTCGAGTTTCGCACATACCACTGTAAAGTAAGGCTAATAGTAATTCTATTATTATACCGTACACTACTTGCGGTATATGGTATATTTAGTTCGGTCAAATCGTTGTGACACCCAGAAAGACTTGAGAAAGCCCATCTTTTGTTATACCTCAGAGTTTGTTGTATCCCAGCTCCTTCAGTCTTCCAGTCTGTCCGCCCGTCTTGTGTTCTTGTGTGCCAGTACTTTTAAGACATATTGATAAAATTTTCCCCACCAATACGCGTTATGTGCTTTATGGTTCATATAGGACCACTTTCCCGGCTACTTCGCATATAACGCATTATTTTGATAACTCATTATAAGAAAAAATATTGCAATATTTAGAATTCCGCGACAAAAATCGTCTACTAATGATATCTCGGCGTTCTGAACTGGTGTGAAAAGTTTAAGTTAAAGGGGGCAATTTTTTAAACCCCTTGCTATACAACCGTTCCTAAGGAAAGTGAAATTTTATATAGTACAAAGATCTAATCTTAAATACTGCTTGATGAAAAGTCGTTGATAATAATAATTTAACCCAAAAGGCAACCTTAACGAATTTGGGCCACGTATTACTATTTTTTTCTTCCCAATCCATATATAGGTTCTCATGAAAGACAAGCCAAGTTTTATACCGAAAACGTCTAATTTTTAATATTTTATGATGAAAATGCGTCTTTTGTTGCTATAGAGAATTTAACTAACATGGTTCTATTTTTTTAGACCGCCCCATACATAGAGGTTTTCATGAAAGTAAACCTTTCTATGACGCTGAAGCCTTACTTGTGGGTTACTATGACAAAAGCAATTGAATAAAATGAAATCCTTGTCAAGTAAATTAAATTTGCTTAATTTGAACCACGTTGACGCGACGTTTGAGTATCCCCCCCCAATATGTATAATTTTTGTTGTATTATTAGTTAAAAGAAGCGGTGTAGGATATCTAAAGGCCGGCCCTGCCTGACCATAGCATTCTCGATTGTTTTTATTGCAATTTATTTAGAAGAAGAAGCGAATAAATTCTAGGACTAAAATTAGGACGAGCACTAACGACTAAAACTATCAGGTCTTTGTCTTTTTTGAAGGTACTACGAAAGAGTCTACGAGTGAGAAGACACTACGAACTGCGAAAACCTAGATTGTGAAGAAACGTGACAGCACCACGATGTCACAATAATTAGGCGAGGAAAACGTCAACATATTGAGGGAAAGCTTACGTCGTGCCCAAGGTGTTTTGCTGTATGTTTGATTAGATTGGAAAAGTGGCTATCGTATACTAAGGTAACCACACCAAGCCTCTATTTTTTGGAAATTGAGAAAGTTGGTCAAAAAAATCCATTCTACACACAATCATACTACCTTTATTTGGAATGATGTTAGGTTCGTGAAAACCACGTACAAAAACGTTGAATGCGTTGCCAGTTGTTATCTGTGAGGTACTAAGATTTTCTATATGTCAATTTACTGCTTTCTCGTCGATAAATCACGATTTCTCGAAATCAATTGTTGTTATTGACTGACTCACTACACGCTTTGCATTTGCTAGAATGTATGCAGAAAAAATCGTTATGTGTAAGAAATCTTTTCCTTCAAAATATAATCGCATTGTGAGCATGACAGAGACTCGCACAAGTCACACAATAATCGAGCTATTAAAATAGGTGTTTAGTTTAATAAGAAAAAACTCTATATTAAAATATTATTTCATCTACTTTACCGTATGATGTATGAAAGTAAGTTGTTAAGTAGAGTTGACAGAAGTTTTTGCTCTTCCTATAAATGAAAATAATATCCGATATGCGCATGAAATCTCAAGTGCGATAGAGCTCTCAGTACAGGCGACCATACGATCTAAGTTAAATCCGTACTTTGTAAATTTATTCACAAAATATATAGACAATAAATATATAAATAAATAAATAAATACCTTTAAGTGATCTTTGCATCGATTACATTGCTTGCGGTAGAACTGCAATTAAAAACTCCTCGCGAAAGGCGATAACGAGTGTTGTTCTCTTTTTACAATTTTACAAAAATTGCTTTTCTTTTAATGCGTCCTCGAAAATTACTAACTATTCTATTAGCTTTACCTCAACTACAAGAAAAGAAAATTGTCAAAAGTAGTCTATTTTTTTTTTTTTAGTCTGCTTGATTAGAAACTTTGCATAGATATTATCTAGACGGCCATACCTGTCAATAAAAAAAAAAACACAACACGAAAAGAAAGGATCAACATTGATTGAGTTGGTGTGTGTGTGTGTGTGTGTGTGTGTTTCAGACAAGATCCAAAGTAAACATTTTTACACGAACATTTGAATTTAAATAATTTTGTGACTGACTCAGTAAGTCAGCAAGTATGTGAATATCAAACGAGCCGCTGTCTTATATTTTATGATATTGTATTGTGAAAATAGGTTGGTTTTTGTTACAACCTCTTCTCGATTAATAACATACTTTCAAGTGTTTCAACTTAAGCCGAAATAGTAAATCTTAATTAAAATTTTTTTAGCAATTCGTATAAGTGAAGGTACAAGAAGTTAAAATACCAACCTTTTTAACTTCCCTCGTCGTGTGCATTGCTCTAGCCAACCAAGCACACTTGGCCGCTTGAAAATTAAAATCTTTGCGTGTGTTTCTCTTTCTATATATACATATATATATATATATATATATATATATATATATATATATTTATATATATAAATATATGTGTGAAAAATAGCTATAAGCCAATTAAATGGCGTCTGTCTCTTCCTTTTTATTTAATCTAACCGCAGAACTATTTTTTTTTTTTTTTACTGCCAAAGTATTTATATGTTTGTTGCGTCCGTGCGTTTTCTTTTTCTCTTTTTTATTTAAATAATTTGAAATATTTTCTTTGATCTTCTATTTCAATATTTATACCATTTAGTATATGCTTTTTTTCGATCTTTAATTTATTAGTTTTATAAAATGCTTTGGTCACTTTCAAGTCGGTTACCTTGAAAACGGAAGTTTTTTTTTTTTTTTGTAACATTCCTCTCTATCAGAGAGGTGTTAACATCATATCATTTTTGTAATAAATTTTTTTAATTTATACCTATTTCAGATCACTTGATCTGGATTATTATCAGTAAATCGATTTGAAGTCAATGTAACTGACTTTACTTACTATAAAAATTATTCATAAATCTTGTATTTAATTATAGATTTTATTTCCGTTCAAAATTTGAAAATTAAATTTTTTTTTATATTAATGGAGAACAAAATTAAATAATAATTTGGTGTATAAAGTTAAATGAAAAGCATGCGATGTTTTAAAGAAAATTAAACAACAGATTGAGTTTAATTAATAAATATTTTGGTCCCAAAACCAGCAGATATTTAAGCTGAACTTTTATTCGGGATTTTCCCCGAATCCATTTTTTTTTCTCCTTGTCCCTCTCTCTCTCTCTCTGGTTTTCATTAACGATCTCCTGTGTGTTAGAGAAAACACACTGTTTACTTATATCCAGACAGCAAAAATGCATAGTAGTCGCAATAATATCTGAATAGGATCAGACAAATAGGGGTAAACTTTAATGCCAGCAAAACTTAATGCTGTCTGTTAATCGTGTTGAAAAAGCGATGAGCAACTCCTCTCCCCTGGTGGTGTCAATAGCAAGGAGTCAAGGCGACTCTTGATATCCTGGGCATACAAACAACACAAAATGACGTTCGTTGGACATAACATGTATGCGAAGTATCGAAAAATGCTATCAAGACCCCAGCTTTCTTAAAGCGGTGGATAAAATATTTCAATGCAGCCCACATCCGCACCAATTATCTCGCCTATTTCCGGCCAAGAATAGATTATGTGTTACATGTGTGGGAGGGAACGTCCCAATATTGGCTGGCGTACAGTGAAGAGCTGAGATCCTCACACAGCTAAACGAGATTTGTCCACTAGTGTAGTCCTTTAGCAAGACCACTCGGCTTTCTTTGCATTCTGAGTAACACGTTCCATAGTCATCCGCACACCGCACGGCACACTACCGCATTACCCGCCTTTGGAGCAATCTACTAGCAAATGGTTTTCCTCGTCGTCCCAGACATTTCTCTTACTTCCTCTTTTCCTCTCTGCGTACCTATAATTCATGATGACTACCGCCCTGCGAACATGTATAGAAAACATGTCCTAACTGATTTCTCTGTGGAAACCATCTCGTCCATGACTACTGGAATTTAGTTTATAAACCTAACCTGAAATATAAAAAAAAAATGCGTTTGAAGTCGTTTCCCCACGACTGGCACTAAATTCTGCCGATCATTTGGAAAAGATGCCAGATCGATTCTTTAGACAAGTGATTGAGATGGCGCCGTTTTATTTGGTTTAAAACAAATAAAAATCGTAGATTAGATTAATATTTATTTAAATATGTAGTAAATGTATAGAACGTCTTAAAAGGCATTACCCATTCGCATGCAAGTACAAAAAGATAAGATGATCTCGTAAAGTGTGATTCTAGACACTTTAGTAGTAACGGGAAAGAAAATTTTCAAAACCCTATAGCAAATATCGATATCAGAAACTAAGTTTGTTTGACGCTCGATGTTTTCGAAAATGTTTCGAAACTACTAAGTGATTAATGTTGTACTTGAAACTAATCTCTGCAGTTGTCAATTTCTGACAATAGTATATCGAAAAGCTTGATTTGATTTACATCAATAGTGATCACTTTGATTTCAACTGACAAAATAGAATACACCTACGCCGATTACGTTCAAAATCGGGTTTGATGTTTATATCCTCCTATTACATCAAGTTTAACGAATTTAATTATTTATTACCAGTACTTATTAGTTGCAATACGAACAAGTACAGTATGAACAAGAAAGAAAAAAAAACTAGGTTCATACGTCTAGGTTAAGCGTTCGAAATAATGTTCATTTGAAGAAAATGTCTTTATTGTTCAAAGTTAACGGCACTATTCTTAATTATAAATGAAATATTTTTTATAATCGCGTTTTTTATAAACCAAAACTTAACGCATTACGATTCCGTACATAAAACTGATAATAACCGTATTTGAGGTGAGAAATTCTGTGCAATTAACGCCTTTCGAATAACGCCTACTCTATAGGTAACCTGAATAGCAACATATTTTGGTGAAAATTTAATATAAATAATGAACGGAAGGAAAAATAAAGAAGGGGCGTAGCAGTGGTAATTTTTCTTACTCTTTTTTTTTTTTTTTTTTTTCTTGAATAAAGATAGCAAACGTAAAGATTTGTAAATGAAAATTTGCAGAATATATTTTTTTTTTTTTGCTTTATTTTCGTTTAACCTTAGAAGAGACAGACAAAGCCGACAACATTGGTTTAAGAAGGATATTTTTGATGCAATGCTCATCATGAAAAGAAGAGAATGCAAAACTTCTTACGTAAAACTAATGTAAGAAGAAAAGAAAATGTTATTTAATCGAACAGTTTTCAAAGACTTAACGCAAGTAAATCTTTTGATAATGTCAACACTAATCAAAAATATCTTCGGCATAAAGAAACTGCAGGACATTTTGCAAGTACAATGTATGGAGTTTTTTTTTTTTTTTTTTTTTTTATTGAGCAAACGCTACAGACGTAAAGATTGCTCTTTTCTTTTTTTGATTCAATTTTTTTTTTTTTTTTCTTTCTATATTCTTGGTGACTTTCTTTTGATATTGTAAAGTAAAAAAATGTCGTACGATTTAAGAAGATCGATGATAGAAAAGAAAAGGATATTAGAGTTTTTGTTTTGTTTTCTTTTACGTTTGCTTTTATTTTTGTGTAGAAAACTGCATTCACTAATTTCACGTCTTAATGCACATGAATGCTTTCTATATGCGGCTGCGATGGAATGGCCGCCCTCTTTGACATCCTTTTGTGGTTTAGTGTACTTGTTCGCTTTCTGCATTTCTCTCTATCTCTTATTATGTTTATTATAGCATGACCGATCAATAATTGCAACTAACCTCGCAAAACAATAGATAGACAGTTAGTGATATATGTTTGCATGTGAATGCTTCTTCTTTAAAACTGTCTTAGTTTTTGTTTTTCGATAAATCGATTAATGTACATAAAGCAGCAAAATATTGAAAAAATAATGTTTAAAAAAGAAAAGAAAACGAAACCCATAAAAAAGGAGAAGCTAAGACGAATTTTCAATCACCATCCAAATGGTTCACGCACCGCATACATCATGAAGTTTTGCTGATACTTACTTATAAACGCGTACTCACCTTTTACTCACAATAATTGGTTCGTTCGTTAACAATAGAATAGAGAAAGAAAATCCTACATGAAATAAGCGGTTTGTTTAAAAAGTGGAGCAAGTCCATTTTTTCTCATTGCGCGATACCTCGAGGTTAGTATTCGAATAATTTTAAAATAGATATATTTTGTGTATGTATATTTAGTATCGAGTAATGCTTATAACGGTTTTACTATGCATAAATGGACTTGCCCCACTTCCGAAATAAACGGTTAAAATATTGAATTTTCATTGAAAGGCACTGCCGCAATAAAAGATATCGTGTGAGATATTTGCCGGAGATAGCAAGTTGTAATAATTTCTTAAAATACCATACATCAGATACCAGTCAAGTGGTTCGGTCAAGTTTTGTTCTGATCCTCCGTAGTTCTGTTGACTTTTTTGACTTGAGTATGAAAGCGACTCAATTCACTATAATTTTTATCCATATTTCCTGATGAAATGTTTTTGTTGTGGCGCTTTGACGAAACTCACTCACACTTTCTCCCCAATTGGTTTAATAAATGTTCAGCACTAGGCAAGACGAACTATCAAATGCATCCTCTTTTAGTTTAATGATAAACAGTTAATTAATGTCGTGCATATGTCTGAATTGAAGAATGTGATGTACCTCCTAAACTTAGTGTAGTGTATATAATAATCAACTGATCACGATGATCAGGCTTGTGTGGATTTGTACTTGTACTTCTTTTTTTTTTTGTGATCTGCATTAAAATTGACATTTTTTTTTTTTTTTGTTTTATTCATTCGTACAAAAGAAAGCCGCTTTAGTAGTACGGTTCACTAACATTGTGGTTGTGTCGCATTGTCACTTCTGCCTGCATACGTACGCACGTACGTATCTGTGCATGGCTATTGCGGTAAATTGTTATGTTCCCTTTGAACCTCCTCATTTCTCACGCGCTATTCTACTTTAAGAGAACTTCAAGTAAATCCCATAGTGAGGGTGTATTATATTCTCTCTCTATCTCTCTCTCTCTCTTGTGTCTCTCTCTGATTACAGAGAGTAGCGAAAGTATTGATTCAAGTCCAAAAGTGTAATCAGGACTCTTTCTTAGAGCTTCGATGTATTGCAAAAGAATTTAATCGATTTTATTATAACAATAAAAATTTAATTAGCATAAAATTGAGCAAAGCTCATGCTAAAGAACAATGAAGTCAGTTCACAGCTTCAAGATACCAAGGAATCGAACAATCGTTAATAACTTGAAATTCGAAAACACAAACTAAAATAATTCCTATCTATATTCCTATATATATGTATATATATATATATTTATATACCTGAAGTTATGGTAGTTAGATCCTAGGAGACCTGTTTCAATATAAAATCTGATGACAATATCTTTACAAAATATTTTAAAATTAATAAGAGTTTCGCCAGCATGAAACTTCTATATACTTTATATGTAGGACTTAAAGGTCAAAAAAGGATGTAATAAGACTTTTGACGTGCAGTGTTTATAACACTGATTGTGTGGTTTTTCTTTTAAAAAATTTTTGTTATCTGATTATTTTGTGATTTTTGCGGTTTGATTTTTTGCCCTAACATGTGGTTACATAAATACGCGTGTTCTGTTTCCTTTCTTCTTCTTCTTCTTCTTCTTTTTTTTTTTTTTTTGATTTTCTCCTATTTTAGAATATTATCGATTTTTTCTTTTTCGTTGTTGTTGATTAAATAAATGAATGAAATTCTTACTGTGGGTTTGTGCCCTTTCACGCTTGCTGGAGGCAATTATAAATTTTTTCAGTTTATATGAAAACATATATGACAGATTTAAAAAGAATTTTACGCATATAACCTTTCCTTGATCCTATTTAATATGCTGGCTTTAGTTGCTTATATCTACTAATTGAAGAAGGAAACTAAAATGCTACTTTTGGAGGCCATTCTAACAATGAAGATCACACTACGCTACACATAGTACTCGATAAACTGAACGCATTTAATATGTAAAAGGCAAAACATAGAAGTGGCATACCGCCCACCATTAAAAATCCTATGCCGTTTCACTTAATGAAAATATAAAGTGTGATAGGGAAAGTGGTCGAAAAAGTGGTCCGATCCGAATCATTTTCAACAGTGTTAGTTCTTGGACCAATTTCATCAAATGATCACAAGAAAACTGGACATGCGGACAAACATACAAGCAACCTGAGATCGATGAAGAAGTGATACAAAACGGTCAACAATTTTACTTATAAGCTCTTGCATGTAGGGAAACCGGGAAAGCGACTTTCGAAAACATTCCTTGATAATAAATGAGACAGACGATATCTGCTGTTATATTAGAAGGTATACACAATGCATGGGATGAATGTTAGTTGGAGAGTGAATGTGTTTTATGCAACAATATTAGTTCTCGCCCTTCTGATGTAGGATATGAATGCACCTAATGACTGCTTTATTATATGTAGGGTTGCAATACGTTAAATTTCGAGCGACTTTGTGCTTTGAACTGTCATTGTCGTGACAGTTTATAAATAAAACCCATAAGGGTTTCAGGTGCATTCGTTAATTTAGCGTTGGAAATATCTGAACAAGTTCATCATTTTCTGAAACAAATTATTTGCAGGTTTCGGACAACATCTTTAACTATATTAATTGACATTTTGCGTGGCTTAAGAACTGACATTTTAGTAGAGGATAATACTATTGCAAAAAGCACTGTTAGTTCGAGCGTTGTTGTGAATGGGTGCGCTATGGAACGATGTGACATAGCGGCCGCGCAACTAAGTCGATAAGAGTCGCGACTACCAAATCGATTTTTACGGGTTCAGACCACAGTGCCGTTTGAGTGCACTTGGTTGTAGCTATAATGAGTGCTTAGTCGTAAAGGCATACCACACAATAAACGGAGACACCGTTAACCAGACTTCGATCCCTCCCTGTCGTCCTGCCCTTTCTTCACGTCTCTCTGACCATGTTACACGTATAGAAGACAACTCCTGAGTCGTTGGCCATATTAGAAAGAACAGCTTTCGTTGGAAGACTGGATATAGTGTTTCATTTACGAAATCGAGCCCAATGTGAATGAGTTCATTCATGATCGTACAACACCGATATACACGCCATATGCGTCATGCGGGCTTGCCCTTCAAATCTTATATATATTTTAATTGAAGTAGTCGGTATAACCGATAAATTCGCTCTCATTCCACTTGTTCCTGAATTAGGAGATTTCTTAATGTTTTTAAATCCTTTTGTAAGCATTTAAGAAAAGAAATGTAAAACCTTTCCTCAAAAAGCTAGCTAGACAATGAAATTGAAACTATTATGAGAAACTTGAGCACCGACAAAAAAACAAAATATTTGCTCTTTATTCCCTTTTTTGGAAACAATAGAAAAAAGCGAAACATTCATCCTTGCTGTGTTCAGATAATGTATCGTAACTAACAAATTACGCATGAGCATATTGTTTCTCTCTCTCTCTCTCTTTCTCTGTCACTCTGTCACTCTCTCTGTCACTCTCACCCTTTCGATTTACCTGTACGAAAGTAAAATCGCAACAGAGCTCATAAACCTATGCGAACAAAGTTAATGCTTGAGTTGTACTCTAAATCAAAGAAACTCCGCACTTTACAACAGATAACGAATTTGTTACTGAAATAAATATTAAGGGAATTTCCAATAAAAGTAATGTGTGTACCGCTTTTCTTACCACAACTCAACTAGGTGCAGGATTTAGCGCATCCTAACTCGATATAAATACTTAAAGTACAATGAAACTGCTTTCAAACTATGCCTTTTACGAAGAAGTAACTGTTCCCTAAATTAAGGCGAGGACAACAAGTTGTTCTTGAGGATTTATTTTTACAGAATTTTAGTCAGCGATTATGTGATAATCATTAAAGTTATAAAGGTTCAGCGCGTTAACCATTTTTGTCCGTGCACAATTTTACCTACCCTCGGCCTCTCGCTAGACGTAGTGCACTTTAATCTACTTACATAGAAAAATGCACTTCTGTTAACACAATCTTTACAAAAATTATTCTTTACACTTGTGAATATTTTTCAGTTTTTAAATAACTTAAAAATTGCATTAAAACAAAACGAAAATTACAATTTTTTTATTTTTTTTTTATTTCGTACACTACTTGCGGAACAAAGGTATGTTAAGTTAACAGTATATTACGTAACATCCAAAATGGCTTGAGATAGATCCATCTTTCATTATACCGATCGAGTCAGAATCACTTTTTGAATCGATCTAAGCTTGTCTGTTCGCCTGTCCGTCCGTCTAGTCTTCTTGTGTTCAACCAAAAGGTCGTGATTTTTGATATATTTTAACGAAATTTGATACACGGTAGGACATGTTTTGGCCCATGGGGGAAACGTTCTAGAAAATGGTTGGAATTGGACCATTTTTCCACTATTTTCCATATCATACCTTACCAGTTAAGAATAGTGGAGTTGCTAAAGTGTTTTTACTTCAATCAATTCTAATTGATTGGCTCACACTATTATTGTTAACCTATTCATTATATAGTCTATGCATTTATTCCTAAATGGTATAATAGATATAGTTCCCGCTTTCTATCGTCAACTGTTTTTGTTACGCCTGTCGATGTGAATTCTGGGTCTATTGCTAGCAATAATCGGTTTCGTAATTGCATTCAACATAGCGGCCTTGGTCTTAAAATTTCCACTCTCAGAGTACTAACCGTTTTAACAGACCTAAACTTGGCTAAAATTGATTAACTTGGCAGTTGAAGCGTAGCTAAAAAGATGTATCTGTAATCTTGTCATCTTACTACACAGGTACACTACTACATCGAGAGATGATCGATCTGTAGCCAAAGCAGGGGAAGTTTACCTCCTTACCATCACCATTTCTTCTGATTTTCATTGTAAAATTGCATTCTGAGCTACGAAAGACTAACGCATGTAACGGTATTAATATAACAGGAGATTCTAATTGCGATTCCTACTAATATCCAAGCCATGTGCTTAAGTTATGACCTCTGCTGCAAACATAATTGACTGCCGACTCATTTTAACGTTCAGCAATAATCTGCTTCTCTTATTGACTACCTTCGCCTAAGCGAAAATTTCTCCTCTGCCCTGAGAGTGTAGCACCTGATAATTCACATCAGCCCTTTCCTTTCGTTCGTAAATTACTTTTTATAAATACCAGATAAGATTAAGCCTATAGTTTTTACCTCTCCCCAGGCCAATTGCTCCAATGCGTATTTTAAATTAAGAGATAATTCGGTTGCTTTCGTAGACCCTGCGTTATGTCTTGAAGTAGTTCTTACGCTTCGAAAATTATACAATGTGAACGTGAACTTGCGCCTTCAAGTTTAACATAACATTGCACTTTGTCTTCTCATCACGTATATCAGCTGTACTGTACGGTATTGCAATTATTTTCAGCTACCCGTCTTGTGACTTGGACAGACCTTCAGTTACTGTCAAGCGTATCACACGTTTTGTCTATAATGTTATAGTCAGAGATTAGATTTTTTTGCTTTGCTCATACCTTTTTGGAATTGGTTTTTCAACGATTATCTAAAAACTGTGGAGGCTTTCATGAAAACTGCGTAAAAGAATGTATGCAAACTTTTTGTTCTATTGGTAAGAAAGTGAGCGAAGGCAAAGTTATGTACGATATCTAATGGTACGCCATGCCCGATTATGGCATTCTTGTTATTATTAGAAAAGGTCCGGTCCAATTGAAATATTATCCGTTCAATTCCCTTAGCGATTACAATAATTTATTAATTTGAAAAAGTAGGACAAGTTCAGTTATGTCTACCTTTTTTTAGCCAGCGCACTAAACACTATTCGATAATAATTACATACATTATCTAATACCACATGAAACACGAAAAGTATTTCTATTAGTGAACAGGGCAATAACAAAAAGTGAATTTATCCCATTTTCAAAATAAACGGCTCGTATGCAAAGCAATTTAAAATTGATGTTAGTTTGAATACTGGGTGGCACTGTATCATAAAATCATGAAATTTACTTTTTAATTGTTATGTTAAGTCAGTTTTGAAATCTAGTTTCTTTATCGCTTGCATTGATGAAATCTGAAGCAATCAACTATCAAGTGTTTACTGTAAAATGTGCCGAGGTTTACTTTTATATTCTTTAGAATTGTTAAATGGACTCTGAGCTGACAGCTAACGCGTGCTTTTCTTAATGAATTTTATTTGAAAGTAAAGATCAACAACAAATGCAAGTGATCAAGCGATCTTGTCTATACAAGTATAGTATTATTTGATAATAAATAAATTCACGTTCAGTCGAATCTTACAAGGCCGTCACTCACTTTAGCCAACATATTTATTCATGTAAAATATAGTAAATCTACTAATAATAACAATAAGTTAGAGTTAGTCTCCAATTTCCATGAAAGTATAAACTGCAACAATGACGTCCGCGCATGCAAATGCTTGTCTTTTAAATGCTTAATGTTGTTAGCTTACCCGATAAATAAAAAGAACAGTTTTTCTTTGAGACAACCAGTTGAGCGGTACATTTTTTACCTAATAGTTGCGAGAGGAAGCCATAATTCATTAATGGCAACGCGATTGTTTCAGTGTTTTCTGTATTATGGAAATACAATTTTAATGTAAAATGGGTGTATGCGCACTTTTTAACCTAAGTGCAACCACACCGGCATAAATAGCCGGGCAGATAAGAATCGCGACTACCAAGTCTGTGTTCGCGAATTAAAATATCAATGCGGTAGAGTTTATTTTGGTTGCCGTTACAGTGAGTGCTCAGCCGGCAAAGGCATCTATCTATTGGCCACACATCCACTAGGATACGGCCATTTTCCTATCACTTTCTCTTTCCTTTCTTCTTTGCGATCATCACCACATTACACGAGAACGGGGGATCGCCTTCCTTGAGTTCACCATTCAATTTATTAAGTCTGTAGTGGCTAAGCGTTAAGGGAAGGGAGCAAGCAAGGGGATTCTGATGGCCGAGGACTTTACTAACGTATCTGGTGGCATTTTGCTTAATTATTTCTGTTAAGGAATGTTTAAGTCTTGCTGAATATTTGCATACCAAGAAGTACTTGTTCTCACGCGCAAGATCTTTGGCTTTGCAAGTTGCTTACGTTCGAAGAACAACCTGTACCCTGTAGCTGTGTTCCGTGGGACCAGATTGATATTATTATATACATATCCTTTATTATATATACACTTAGTCTTCAATTTGATTTGGGTTAACTTTGCACTTTTATAGCGAGGCAATGAGAAGCGGGAATCTAATTGGATTCCCAAGTATTTTACATGAGTTTGCGGGGGCATTGCAACACTATAGGTCGTTAATGGAGCGCTCGTATCCTTTTGCAAGTGTACAAGTAATGTGCACATAATGCTTATTTTCCATTTTTGGAGCCAGTGCTCTAAGATGGTACTATTGATTTGTATTTGTCTTGACGCCATGATGTGGTTTGCATGTGTGCTTATAATTTGTGCGTCATCTGCGAACGTGAACGCGGGCGCAAAATAGTGGATTGGCATGCCTACTGTGTACAACGGATAGAGATTCGGTCCTATAATGCTGCCTTGTCGAACGTTTGCTGAGATCTTTCTGGTGTTGGATAGACAATCGTTAATTCTTACAGTAAGGCGGGGCATTTCTAACCAAAGCATGTGTATTTATTGTTAATTTATGGAGAATTTTATAGAAGAGTCCGTACCAAATGCTTGAGGTATATCAGCAATAAGTGCTGAACAGAACTCTTTTCTTTCAAACGCTTTCAGTATGAGACGATGAATTCATTGAATGATGTCATGAAATTGCCTGAACGCGGATTGATTTTGTGGAATTATATCAAGTGCATTAATATAACGTTATTCACCAATACTCCTTCAAATAGCTTAGAGATAATCGGCAATAAGCTTATGGGTCTGTAAGATGCTACTAATATTTTACCTTTTCCTGGTTTATGCACCATAGTGGTAATAGATTTTTTCCAACTCGATGGAAAGTATCCAGTGCAGAAGTTTTTTCGGTATACCTTTACCCACTGATGAACTTAATTGTGAGTAAGAAAAAGACGATTTTGATGTCATCAAGATTTACGATTGCAAAACTAGTGGAAATCAATTTGCTATTCAGGGATTGAATAGACGGAAATGCTTTTAAATTTTTGTTGTGTTTATTTCAATTTTTTTTGTTTTTTTTGAAATTTATTTACAATTATTTTTTCCAGAAAACGGAAATAATACGATACGTTGAGTAATAATTGATTTTCAAGCATATAATTAAATTTTCACAAGCATTTAATGTAATAGGAAATTTAATGCCCTTATGCAAGTTGCGGCAAAATCGATGTGATGCTCATGAAATCTTATTACTGTATACGCGTACGAAACACGATAAGAACGAGGATACGAAATTTCCTTTTCAATGTATCGCCCTCTATTTAGCGCGCGTATCATATTAATAAAGATATTTTGCTTCGAACAAAATCTGCTCAAGGTGTGCGGGCGTTTTAAGTAAGTGTGAAATTACTTAAATTATTTGTAAAATTTGTAGTTTCCCTTAACCTTTTGTGATGTGCACAAGGCACATCGATCCAATACGGCCCAGTACTGATGTTGATTCATTTCACCAAAGTAAATTCATTCATTTACAATATATATGTATATATATCATTAGTGAGTGTGCTTAACAATCACTCAGTTTTACTAAATTGAAATTTGAAAACAATTTTGCGGTTATAATTAATATACGATACATATAGACATTTTTCTGCTACAATGACTTAAGACTTGAAACATTTTTCTACGCATAAAACTGAATGGTTATGTTTACACGCATGACATGTAAACGATTAGTTATTTGTGGTTTTTGGTATGTTTATTAGATGGAGAAACGTTCTTTACATTCTCATTGTGAAAAAGTCGAAAAGTTCCTCTTCCATTACATCCATACACACGGGATATATGAAATTTATTATTTCGCTTGTGACAGACAGATGTAATGTATTCTATGTACACTTTCAATCAAGGTAAGATTCGAAAAGAAATCAATTCTGTCCGTCCGTATATCCATTTAGAGAAGTTCTTGATTACGACATCTGATCTTATTTGATGTGCGCAGATTAATGCTCAAAATCGGTATAATCCGCTTACAACCACGCCCGCGAATAGTAAAAATCTGCATTTTATTTATAATCTAAAAATTATTAGTATTTGTAACAGATCGTGGTCACGCCCAGAACAAACAAGTATCCTTTAAGAGGCATTCATCCAGACACTCTGGTATAAATATTTGCGCGTATTGGCTAACAAAGGCCAATGCAACTCATCAACTGAGGAACACTATTTTGCCAGACTTCTATTTAACAAAATGTATCGCAATCCTAGTGTCATCAGCCTGAGATGGTAGGTGTTTTACCCGTGCGACTTAAAACGAATGTAATTTTCTTACTTGTTTTCTATTAGTTTGGTTATGCGTTTAAAGTCACGTCGCATGTGCATGTGCATGGTGTTTTTCTTCGGTCAGCTGTTAAGTCGTATTGAAGATTATGTCGAATTAGAGAGTTTTGAAAGTTTCTAAATTAGAAAGAATACGTTTTTTTTTTTATGCAACATAATTACATTAGGTAAGGGGAAAACGTCGTGGCGTTTTGTTATTCTTCACTTCTTTTTTTATCCAGCCTTATGCGAATGGTATAAAACTGCTTTTTTTTGGTCAATGTTTAATTTCGCAGCGTTCTGGCGAATTACAACAACTTGATCAATCGATTGGTTGACTAAAGCACACTCCATGTTCAAAATGGAAATTTTCAAAATAATTCGTAAACGAATCACTTGACCGTACGGTATCCTCACCATGTCATCTTCACGAACAACACGAATTTCTTAACAATCGTACGAAGTATTATGGCTTTGATCGAATAAACATATGTCTACATAACTCAACTTTTTTTCACAATTTTCGCTCATTTTCATAATACAATTACTGTAAAATGTTGCCGTTCAAATGGAAAGCCCTAGAGTGGGTCAATAGGCTTAGCATTGCCAAAGTTAGACGATTTCAAAGTCATAAAACACTTTTGCTTTCGATTATTATTTCCCATCATGATCGACGAGGATTACTGTAAAAGAGAAAGTAAATCAATTTGCTTCCAAGTTTGTTTAATAAACGCCAAAAAAGGGCCGACCGCATATAAGGGATTTAAAATAATAATAGTTGTATACATAAATTCAACTCAACTTAAAGTACACTTGTGACAGAGCTTAATACGCCAAGTATTCACCATTATTACTTATGGTATTTCGGCTCTTATCGGGTCAGTTGCGGATGACCTCGCACTATGAAGTTCATGATTTCTAAGCGAAATAGTCATCGACCCATTTTCCAATATCGGCAACTTTTGTGAGCCCTTGATTTGCTAATTATGACTGCATCGATGTGAATCGGTGCTAATCAGAGGTACGCGAATCTGAAGAATAAGCCGCAATCGGGAGAAGTTCTCAGCCCAGATTTTTAAATCGCTGCTTTTACTATATACGGACGGACACCTACGTACTTCAAGACTAAAACTTTTTGCACAAAATCTCACAAACCACTTTTTACTGCACCTTCATTCCAGGCCAACTTAATCAATTCAATCAGCTTCAGCGATGCAGTAAACTTTGATATACGAGAAGTGTTCAAAAAAAAGTTGATTTATTATTTTCTCCTCCTCAAAGTAATCCTCTCTGAATATAATACATATGTGCCAGCGCTTTTTTTAATTTTCGAAGCAATCATGATATGCTCTTTTTGGAATCGCCTTGAGCTCTTTCAGCGATGCGGTGTTTATCTCCTTAATCTTTTCAAAACTCCGTCTTTGTATGGGTGTTTTCAGTTTTGGGAACAGGAAAAAGCCATACGAGCCAAGTCCGGCGAATACGGTGACTGAGAGATGATTACGGTGTTGTTTTTGGCTAAAAAATGCGCCGGTTCTTCGCTGCCACATGGATTTCTCTAATATTCATTCAACGATTCTCCACAACAATCTTTTTCACCGCTTCAACGTTTTTATCGGTTATTGAAGTACTGGGGCGTGCAGGTCGAGTATCGTCATCTCAAAAGCGAGAACTCAATTGTTCGCCTATTATGAATTTGATTTATAAACTTAAAATGCAAAATTGTCTGTCTAATCGAGGAATTCCTGATCACAATATAGATGAGTTTCTATGTCGACTCATTACCATGAATACAAATGGATGGAACAATCGAACCAATGGGCTGAAAGTATGGCTTGAGCTTCGGGTAGGCGTCAACAACAATTTTCGTGAATAACTTGATTGCGAGTACCATGCGAACTTACCCTGAAAAAGCAGAATCCTGCTTCATTTAGCAAACGTAACGGTTTTCACATTCGTTGTCACGGACATGGACAACGTGAACCCTTTGCAGTTGACGGCTCCCATTCAATATTTGTTTTCAAAGGCGACGGCTCTGGTATAGAGACAATGGAGCCTAAGGCCAACAACGAATCGTAACGCCTTAATTTATTTTGTTAGTAAATTGCAAATGATATCTAATATGCATAATAACTGAAAGTAATGTGAATGAAAAAGAACTTCGGATGCGAAGGGTTACACAGCCTTTATATTTATTTTTCTTTTACATTGACCAGTAACTCAGAGATCGTGTTCCATGTTCGTGTAAGAGGGTGACAGTCAGAAAAAAGTGATAAAAGAGGAAAAGATAGAAGAAGCGGTGACCGCACACTAAGTGATTAAGCCTTTACCGTCAAAAAACTCATTATAGCTACGACTAACGTAAACTTTAACGCACTTGAGACTTGTAACCTCGAACACTGATTTGGTGGCCGCGACTTTTACCCACTCGGCAACTTATGCGGATAAGGAAAGCGTTAAAGAGTTTGATCTCGTTTCGCTTTTTGCCTCGAGCTAATAAATTTTCCAACATAATTTAATGACGTGGAAGGGTGTCGCTATCGAATGTCGAAGCTATCCAACATTGATGACAGGAAAATATCGAACTGAAAGATATGATACCGCCAACTTTTTCGAAGAAAACGAGTAAATAAAAGCTATTTGCGCAGAAATTTTTTCATTAGATATCTTTTGAATACATGGGTGTCCATGAGAAGAAAAAAAGTTTTGAATTAAAATGGACACAATGGGAATGCACAGGGCATTTTTTATATTTTACAAATCTCGTATGTATTTTATAAATAAATTGCGCTATTCAAAGAAATATCTGCCAGGCGCCATATAACCACAAAAGCAATTAGAAAAAAAAAAAGAAAAGAAATGTTTACTGACATCGTTGACGATTGATTTTATAGAGAAGATAGACGTTTTTATTCAATTTGTGAAAAATATGTGTGTGTGTGTGTGTTCACAAAAATTACTTGTAGGAAAACGCATAAGAAATTGCAAAACCGTATGAAACCATAATAGCAGCAAAATTTGAAATAATGACTATATCGAATAAGCCTTCTTTGATATCTCCTTGCAGCCGTTGTATAAAACATTTTTTGCCAGCTTCCCGGAATAAAATTTTAATGTCTCTAGCCATACAAATAAAGATATCAGACTATTGCTTACATGCAATGACAGTTCTTTTGTGAGGATATTACAACATACAGCGTCTTACTCTTAAGTGGAAAGATATGGCGAAGTGTATGCCAAAGAAATGACCACCCCGTAGTCATTGTTTACTTCATATGACGTTTAAGTGAGGGAGTGATATTATATTCGTATTTCTAAATATCTTTCCTATCGTTGTCGTATTGTCTGCCAAGACTTCTCAACAAACATCTCTATTCATTTCGATAAGTGACATTTTCTCTGCGAAATTGTTTTATTTTCATTTTGTTTCATTATATAAACAGATAGGGCTACAATAAAACCATACATATATATATATATATATATATTATATATAGTATTCGTGTGATCATCACATTATCTTTTTTCATTTCGTTTGAAAAACTATTGTCTATAAATAGACCTCACAGACTTTCCTCTATTGTACAGATGTAATATGGATTTTGTATGAATGCAAGTAAGAAGAAAGTGTGTTAAATACCTTGAAATGAGCATTCAATAGTTCGAGATACTTAATTGTTATGAATTCTTTTGCTTATTGTTGAGTTTTGTGTGACATTTTTATTAAAAAAAAGATTGCAATTGTGAAAGTATTTTTTTTTTTTTTTTTTTTTTTTTTTTTTCCAAAGTCTATTAAATGAAAGTTTTCTTATTTCAAAAATATCGTTTGCTTTGATGTCTTATTCTAAAATTCAAATATTACTCACTCTATCATTTCAATTGAAATTAATTAATAAACTTTTGCTGTAGTGTAACTGTGTGGACTATTAAAGCCATAAAGATTCAAAATATTGACTACACTTAAGGATTCATTTCTTTGCGATTTAAAGCCATTTTTTAATTTTTTCGGCGATAAAAAGGCGAAATGCTTTCTAGTACCTTTCAAAGAGCACCTCCTTGAACTATACATATTGTGCATTTCATTTACGATACAACACATCGTCTGGTCGATGCATCTTTAAGCGGTAAATCAACTACTAATGACATCTGTCCATATAAAAGGAAATCCCTTTAGTTATTTTCCTACCTCGTCATGCCTTGTCTCGCGAGGCCGGGATTATTGTTGTGCTTTCATTCTATGAAAGTGATTAAGTTAAAAAAAAATGATAATTTTTTTTTCTCATACAAGAATACAGAAAATTGAATACAACACTCACTTAGTATTATTATCTCTGACGTACAAACGGTATAAAAACAATATCACGTTCTCAAGGTCTCAATCTGTTTTTCACCGAGACATCTATCGTGGCAAGAAGAATTCTTTCAATTTTATGGTCAACTAAATAAAAAAGTGATTAGAAAACAATTGAATCCATTCCGCTGCAAAAAACCACAGAAAGAGAAGGGAAAAAATTAAATAAATTTTAAATGTAAACTGGCCACGGGTCATTAATGCTACAAACAAATATATATCGTCTGTAACAAATCGATTTTGTACAGACAATAAAAGAATGAATTGTCCTGTGCCGGACACCCAACAGTGTGTGTTTGCAAATAGTATGCATGTAAGCGGGCAAGCTATTATAAATAAATTGAATTGTTTAACTACAGGATGTTTATATGAAAAAACAATTGAAATGAACACAAAAAAAAAAAAAAAAAATATCAAAAGTGCGGCCAAAACATTGATTACTTTAGCAGGGCGAAGATGACGAATGCCGGAGTTTAAAACATCTGTTGTTCGATGCGAAACAACAAATGCGGTTACCAATGTCACATTTTATTTCACCAGACGATTTTTCATCTATACACCTGGTTTCATTTCAAATCGTTTGACAATATTCGGTTTTCAAATTTTATTGTTATTCTAATGGTATACGATTTTCTTCTAATTTCCTTTCGTTAAGATATTATTAGCAAAAACAAAAACGAATACTTTTTCATACCATTGCCAAGAATCTAATGGATAGATGTGGCTTGCGGTTGTTTATTTATTTTTTTCTCTCGCTTTCCTTAAAATACCTAAGCATACCTAAGCGTAATTATTGAAAAGTGAACCAGTGTAAGGCAGGCGTATGACTTGCACACGTTCACATGAGTTGCTTATAATTTGTATGGATACGGGTTGTGTACTTGAAAATTGACGCACTAATCTTAACTCTAATAATAATAATTAAATGTAAAGGTATAACGTATTCACACACACATATATATATATATATATATATATATATATATATACATATATATATTTTCTATATAGATATATAGACATATATGTATATATATAGCACATCTGCCAGGCAAGCACCAACTTGCCCACTTATGTGTATACCTATGTAATAAGATACATGATCAGTACGATGTTGTTACCCGCATTTATAATGTACTGACACTTGCACTTTACATTGCATACTTGAGAAATTTTCTTAACATTTATGCACACATACACACGGTACAAGATGACTCTTCTTAGACTTTTTTGTTAACAAAAAAAAAAAACAGGAAAAACAGAAAATGGAAAAAAAATTTAAAAATATTCAGTAATGTTTATTAATCAATTTGTTAAAAACATGTTTTCTGGACACTTCCCAGCCGCCAAATACATCGTCTTCATCAGCTTACAATAAGAATTACCTCGTTGCTAGAGCGTTCAAAATGCTTTCCAAAAAAAAAAAAAAAAGAAAAAAAATAAATGAAAATGAAGTAAAATAAGTAAATAAATAAGCAGAAGGAGTAGCTCCAGAAGCACAGATTTCAACGACTTTTTCAACTATGTGTCTTACAAGTCGCGTTTCGCCCAAGCAAAAAAAAAAAATGTTTTTTTCTTCTTCGTTTTGCTTTATTTATAAACTCTCTGAACAGGTCGGTGTTTAAATTATATGCTCGCCGACTTGTAACTACGTATATACCTTACCATAAGCAACCGTTATTGAATAAAATTTTATTCGGGCAGTTTTCGACCGTTATGGCTTTGGTTTTTCATGCGATCGTCATTTGTTTACTTCTGCGTGAAATTTCACGCTCTTCTTATTGCCACCTCTTTACTTTACAGCACCGTTGCGTAAATTCTTTTACTTTTCAAAGTATTTCAACAATTTTTCTTTTAGTTCACAATTTTGCAACTTATGTTCGTGAAGGTTTATTATTTGGCAATATCATAAGTCATGGGATTGTGTACGGCATACACGCGCACATTGTAAAGGGCTTGAGGACATTTTTATAATAATTTGCTTTTTTAAAGAGTTTATTAAATTAGTTAAAATTTATGGGAATTCTTAAGCGTTCATATCATCATTATTTTTGCTTTGGGCAGTGGCATTCAACTTTTTTAACTCTGGTGCCGCTACTTTATTCCCCTCTGATTTCATCATATTGTAAGCGAAGAATAGACAAAGTAAACTTGCAAAAAAAAAAAAATAAATAAACAAGTAAGAAAATTATATTCGGCTGAAACCAACTCACAGTTATCCTGAAAAAAGGCCAAAAAAAGGGAAAAAATATTTCTATACTTTATAACATTGACAGGACATGACTGATGTTCATTTATTTTTGCTGAATAAAAATGAAAATTTATTTCGTGTGGCTGCTATACTTTCTGGGTAATCGATAAAAATCCAGAAATCCGAGATGTTCTTAACTTAACTTAACTTAACTTAACTTACATTCTACTTTTGTTGTGTCCTTTTCCCGTTTTCAATATCAACTTGTGTGCAGCAAATTCCAATGTTTTTGTCAACCATGTTTCTCCACTTTTGCGACCGTGAGTACATGGATGGACAGACTGACAAACATGTCTAGAGTGATTCAGGTTTGAGGTAAATCGACAAAATGTAGACTTCATATCGCCTCTGAAGCTTTTTTCTGGACGTTGCAAACACTTTGCCAGATATGTTCGCGGTGTCCAATTTTTGCGATTTTATGCATGCGTGGCCACTTTGATTAAAAAATTGGTAATTGGTTTTCCGTCGATCTATTCGATCGATCTTCTCATTTTTCAACAATAGAATTTCCGGACTTGAACTTCGAAAAAAAAAAAAAAATGCACGGATTTCGCAACCTAGAGCCAATAGAATATGATTCATGTGTATCTCGTTATTCCATATGTTGAAAAACAGAATTGATTTTAAATGGTCCTTGGCCCTTGCATCGTTATCGGCTTAAATTAAAAAATTGTTCAAGGGTTGCTATTAAACTTTTATTGATGCAAATCTGCACATCAAATTGAAAAATCAAGTGATCAAGAATCCCAAAAGCTCTTCTAACATACAGTCTTGCGCGTGGTAAGGCAAGAGATCTAATATACATTAAAGATTGGAAGAAACAAAATCAAGAAGAACGGAAAATATAGCGGGATCATCAATAAGTTCAGGTAGAGAAATAAAAACATTGATAACTGCAGAGCCTGTAGCAGAAATAAGCGAAAACACGTAAGAAAGATATGTTCGGCTGGAGTCGAATCTCGCATACCCACCACTATTAAAATCTTTGGCGTCTCTTCCTTTTATTTATTGTCATAAAAAAGTGAATGGGATAAAATTTATCCTTATCCTTGTTAGGAAAAATTAATCTACCACATCGTGAACTCCATCATAATTAATTTAGGCTTAACACACTTAACTTTTTGCTGTCTACTCTCCAAGTTCGTCTATTTGATACCCATATCGCTCATTCTTCGGTGGTGAGTATAAAAATTAAGATAATTGAAAAATCGAAAAAATTAATAGACGTAATTAGCCATAAAATGTAAACAATGTCCGAACTAATCGAGGGCAAGTATCAGTTAAGGTACGAAATATAAGCTATCGTAAAAAAACACTCGCAATAAAAGTTTAAAAGAAGTCATAAAAAGACGAACACCATCTTAATTTAAATCCAAATCCTTAATAAAATTCTACTTAAACGAATTACTAAACAATTTTGCACTTGCCAGTATATTAGCATACGCATCTAACCATATACGATATACATAATAACAAAATCTAACTGAACATCACAGAATACAGCGGTACTGAAAAATTATATCAGTTTTCTCTATCTCTTCGCGTATATTCGCTAAACTATTTTTAAGAGCTAGTCTGTCTCTCTCTCTCTAGAAGTTTATAAAATTGTTAGGTTGTTCGGAAAGTTAATTCGTTTCTTTTTTCACAGCAGTGAATTTGATTACATTTTCTCACAGCCAGGTTCGCATTTAAGCTGCACTGTCTTCATACATTTGATAGCTGATATCGTAACCCTTGTGTGGGAAAAATTTTACACGACAACAATGGACAGAACGCCGTTACCACATTTGCTTTGGAAACTTTCGATTCGCTGCTTTTGCATTATATTCTAAAAGGCCAGTAGGAGCTGACAAGGACAATATGACAGCATTAATTGAAGCAAACCGCCGTATGACAACTCATGAGCTTTCATCACTTGACGAAGTACTTACACACTTTTCTTTTGGCCAAAAGAACTAAATTTCTTTCCGAATCATCCAATAAGTGTTAAGGTAGGGATCAAGTTGATTGCTATACAGATATTATGGAACTACATTTCTAGAAGTTGGAATAGTCTATTGTCAGTCCAATCAATATAAAGGAGAAATTTAAAACAGAATCTTTTAAATGGTTCATTGATTGAAATGGTTCTTCCAACACTTTGCTTGGAGATAGCTCCAATTCTGCGTCCCAACGTATTAACTGGCTGCGCTGTAATCATCCTCGACATACTTCTGTATTTCTATTTATATTCCTTTGGACTGACTCATCAATTTAAAAGAGAATTTCGTGGTCTTGTTCAGATCATTGTGTAGATTTGATTTAACTTACATTGTTGACTCTATTTGTTAGACACCCAAATATTTTTTCTTATATCATTTAGTGATAAAATTAAAAATAAAAAAAACGAAAAATAAGAACTTATAATCGGCCAAGATAGGTAATTAAATACCCTACTTTGACGCTCAGTGATGAGATAATCAATTATATCTTCTTCTCAAGTCGTGTGACGTTTCGTCAAGAAAAACTAGAAGAAGTGTGAGAATAGCAATTACAACAGCTCGTCATCAGCATCATCAGTTATTCATTTCTTGAATTTTAGAAGAAGGAGCCGATGACAGAGAGTACGAGAAAGAAAATTTTAATCTTGACATATTTTTCTATTTTTGCAAATCAGTAAAGTAAATCCTTACCCTAAATCTTTACCTCTAATAAAATCAATCACAATCAATATTCAACAACATTCCGCGTAATCAAATTCTTACAATACTTTCGGAAGAAAATACTAAAATTTTATATTTTCTTTCCATGTAACGGCACACTTGTTATGAGAATATTTTTATTTCAGCGACCCAAATCTGGTCCTAAATTAACAAAACTCAATTCCCGAACAAAAGTTTATTGCTCCACGTCTAATTTCATCAGAAGTTTCTACAAATTGTACTTTAATACCCTACAAAGGTTTACTAACATTGCAATCCTTGCATGATGTGGGGTCAAGAGAATAGACCTACGGGGTCCAGATTTGATGCAGGCAGTTTTTATGTTTCTAATTGTTTACGGACCGACTTCTAATAAAAAAAACTTATTTTCCATAAGAATGTCTATAAGGAGGGATTAAAAAAATTGCATTATGTAATTCAGATTCGTTATATTAATTTAGTACGTCGGAGTACTATTATTTAATGACTTTTGTTGAAAAATCTTTAAGCAAATAGAAATTTTTTTTTAATATATCGATTTTTACAAACTAAGACATTATATGGAGTGGGGGTCATAAAACTGAACCAATCCGTTCCGCCTTGAGTAGAATTGCTCTTTGATACAGAACAGCTCAATAGTGAACATAGATAGAATATCTCAAAAATGCCACTTGCAGGTTGAACTCGCAAATAAATGGAAAGATATCCGACGGACAGACAAACCAAAATTGATTCAAAAAATGATTCTAAATTGATTGGTATATAATAAAACGCGGATTCATCTCCAGTCCTTCTCCGTGTCAGATACACTTGTATAAAATTTAAAACACCCAGTACCATAAGTGGTGTAAGATATAATATATAAAACCGTTAGAGTACAACTGTAATAGCTAAGAGAATTGATAAACTGTACACCCCGTACAGACAATAGATAAAAATGTCATCTCATTTCATTTTTGTGTATTCATCAACGTAGTACAAGCGCAATCGTTCGCTTAAATTTATTTAAAAAAGAAAATTAAATCTGGTTATCATCGAAAAGTTATTTGATAGCAAGAAAGGAAGGCAATCAAAAAAAGTTGCCACGAATGTGGCAAATTATCCATAATTTAATTTAAGTGCAGAAATACATCGCACTAAAATTGGAAAAAATGGAATTATCGATGAAAAAAGATGCGAAAAACTTATTAGAGAAGCGTTCACCAACGAAGAGAAAGGAAAAGCTCCAAAGTAGATCACGTTATGGAAAATTAACGAATAGGAATGCTCAACTGGAATGTTTAGAAACATTAAGTCCATCCGGCCAGGCAATTAGTGATCAAGAAATATCGTTTATATATAAATTACGCCAGTGTCATGTTTTATATGACTTCGACAATCCGGAGAGTGGTTTAGAAGGAAAACAAATGAAAGCAGAAATCCTTCAAGAAATTATCGATCACTTAGCACAAGTTCGGGGTATTATTTCGATAACCGTATACCACGAAATTATTGCTTTGTTTTCTTGCAATTTATTTCATACATTGCCTCCAATTGAAATTCCCGAAGCCGAATTTAAAGAAGATGTCCCGGTTGAGGATGTCGCCTGGTCTCATTTGAAGCTGGTTTATCAGATGTTTCGTAACTTTTTGTACAGCCCCGGCTTCATAGAAACTCGTGACGAATTCTTCCTTGAAAATAAATTTATTTTGGAAATTTTACAGTTATTTAACTCGTCCGATAAGCGTGAACGTATCGCTTTAAGGTATATATTAAGTGGTATTTACTATAAATTCAACGATAAGAGAAATTTCATAAGAAAAGAGATACGAAATATATTTCTGAGTTCCATTTATGAAGGTAAATATTGCAACGGTATACCTCAACTATTAGAAGTGATGGCAGGAATAATTATGGAATTTGATGAAACTGTAAATGGCGAATATTACGAGTTTTTAACTAAGGTGTTGTTACCTTTACACACAGGCGAGTATTTAATATTGTATCACGCAATGCTCGTTAGTTGTCTTATAATCTACATCAAGAAGTATCCATTCCTTTCCGACCCTATTATAAGATATATTTTACTCGTCTGGCCGAATACATGCGCGGAAAAGGAACTAATGTTTTTGGAGGAAATCGAAGCGCTACTTCAAGTTATTAATGCAGTACAATTTATTGGACTCCGTGGCGGTTTATTTCGTCAAATACTTAAATGCGTGACGAATCCACATTTTCAGGTTTCTAAATGGGCTTTGCGTCTATGGAATAATGAAACTGTCAAGCGTTTGACTAACGAAATCAGTGTTCTGGTTTTACCTACCGTAATAACGACATTGTACGACGCCAGTAAACTGCATTGGCATAAGCAGATTAGAGAGTCTTCTTATTTTTACCTGAAAGTATTTTTGTCAGATAATTTCACAACATTCTATAAATTATCGTACAACGACCTTAAGGAGCTTTGGGGAAATTTGGAAGCGAATCTAGAATTGAACGAAATTGAAAAAACTGGCATTATTGCAAGAGTGCAATTGTCTCGTAGAATTCTGAATCCAGCCCATTCCGTTCCGTTCGAGTACATAGATTTTGATTCGGACGAATTTGAGAACTTATTGGCATGTTACATAATAGAGCAACGACAACGACAAAATAAGGACTTACGAGGCAAGATGCTTAACCAATTTCGCATAAGAAGCACTCTTCCCGGTTCACTTTGTCTTAATATTTCAAACAGTGATAGTATTGCGTTCTCTCCTGAGCATCAAGATGTAGAAAATTTACAACAACCAAACCAAAAGCAGCAATTGCAAACACAGCTGCAATATTATCAAAAACCACCAACAAAACAACGAAATCCGCAGCAAAACGATCAGAAACAGCTACAAACAAAAATACATGTGCAGCAGGAACATGCACAGGAACGGCAAACCACAAAACATAACGTATTACAGCGACAAAAGATACTGCGACCGTTGCCGCTAGGATCAGGCCAACCAGCAAAAGTAGCATCGGCAAAGGAAGCTGCAACCACAGCTACAAACACGACGACAACAAATACAACAAAAACACAAACGAAAGGGAGGTCATCACTGACAAAAGCAACAGTAGCAACAGCAAAAAGTTCAGCAACTACTATACGTTCAAACACTAAAATGGTAACAACAACAGCGCGAGCAAAAACCATTAATGCCATTACAGCAGAGATGTTTACAAGAAGAGAAGCTGCGTTTACAAGAAGAGAAATTGGGACAAAGAGGACAAAAACAAATCCAAAAGCTGCAACAACAACAGCAAAAGCAACAGGAGTCGTGCGAAGCCCGATGACAACGTCCGCAAGTACATCAAGTTTGGCAGAATCAATCACAGCAAGGACAAGCGCGAAAACTCCAGAAAAAATGATAGGCGCGAAGACGGCAACAGCAGCAAAGGCAACAACAACAAAAATCACAGAGACAAAAGCAACTGTGCCAAAGGTGACACCAACAACATATATGGCAAAATCGACAGGAAATACGGCAGAAGTAGCCGCAAACACAACGACGGCACCAAAAAAGAACGCAACAGCAAAAACAACGCTAGCATCATCATCGAATGCGGCAAAAAGTAAAATAAATGCATCAAAGCCAAGGAAAAAAGCAACAACAACAACAACAGCAACAAGCAAAACAGCATCGACAACAGGAGCAAACAAAGCAACAGCAAAACTAAACACAGCGCAGCAACATCCAAAATAAGGATACAATTCTCAGAGTAAAATGTTACATTCGTCGACCCCCAAAGCAAGAACACAAGTCTCTTCAAGCGCAAAGCACTTGCAATGCAATATTCGTCACTAACTTCGAAGATGTTTCCGCCTCCAAACAAACCTAAACTCTCAATAAAATTCTATTTAAACGAATGAATCACTCAATCACGCGATTTTCCATAATAACACTTAATGTAGTTTATTGTAGTCTTCTTAGTCTTCATTAACTTCCGTTAGTTATTGTTTTCGTGTGTGTTCTTCACTATTAAAATAAAAAATGTTTACTATCGAGCGCTATTAAGAAACGAAAATATTGTTATTGAGAAAAGAAAAAAACAGTTTATTTGTAATTATTACGTGAAACAAAAGTCATCTCTCAGCCTCTTAGAAGCGTAAGTAATGTAAGCTTTCTTGAGGCTTAAGAGGTTTATTATTAGTGTATTTACTAGTGTCTTATTCAATCAAGTAAACCATTAAAAAGAAAATATATATAGAAAAAAAAAAAAATTGCCGAAAAGTAGAAAACGAAGTAGAATGAAAAGATGAAAAATTCACTTTGATTGCTATTTGCATTTTTTATCTACTCTTTGTACGTTCGCATAGATGTTCCATAGTTAAAAACTGAATTATTTTCGCATATTTATAAAAAAAAAAAAAAACAAATGTATTATGTATTCTAATAAATTACTATAAACAATTATCTTAAAAAGAAAAAAAAACAAAAGATTTTAGAAACGATGGTAAGAGATAAACAAATCAAAAAATGTGAGACCAAAATTCATATATCAGACGTAGTTACTTACCTTTCGTAGCAACTAAAGCAATGCGATATTCAACAGCGGGAGAAGGCGCACTAGGCATGCCACAGATCGGATATGATCATGCTAATGCCTTTCTCTACTTGTTTCTTGCGCTTGCCAGTGGAGAGAGAGAGAGCAAGAACTAAACGCTAATATATAAACTCTTTGCTTCATTATGCGTTTCCTCTCGCGATAGCTAGCGTGAATATAATCAAAGGATTAGTGGAAAAGTAATCTATGAACCAACTGAGAAAGGTACAATTCACGAAATACTCTTCAGCTCTTTTTTATTGGTTTAGTATGGGGGACATCGAAGATTCAATCCAAACAATAAGTAATATATAAAAAATTCCCCTTATGACGATTTCAACCTAAAAGTAATAAGAGAGGGTTTGTTAGTGTTTCACGTTCAATTTTAAGCTTGATATCCCGTAGCATGACTTGCAGTCTAAAGAGTTTCGTCGTAGTACAAAACTGATGGTAGTCTTCTCTCTTATATATGTACAATTTACACCCGTTTCTTATTATTCAGCTGAAAATTATATGGAGAGCCTCGCATAAATGCAATAATTTTATACATTTCCAAACCTTTCGTTAAATAGTAGTGTTCGCAAACAAAGACGAGCCATCACGCGGGTCCGTGAAGAGCGGACGTTTAAGCAGGCTCTTATAAATTATTGCACTTGGATCACTTTTTTGCCTTATAAGTACTCTTGCAATATTTCAGATCGATATTCTATTTAGCTTGCAGGTTATTCGGAAAAATTATTCTTTTCTTTTTATAGATTCTTATCTTGACTCTTAAAAACGTGGGCGTCTTAAGAAGAAACAGACAGTCAAGCTTTCTTTAGTCGATTCCACGATTTATGCTGGTAAGGAACGTATACGAGTAGTCTATGCCACGAATCTATATATGCTACATATGGAGTAACAAAACTAGGATACTAGCACATGCATCTAACCATATATGATATACATAATAACAAGATCTAACTGAACATCACAGAATACAGCGGTACTGAAAAATTATATCAGTTTTCTCTATCTCTTCGCGTATATTCGCTAGACTATTTTTAAGAGCTAGTCTCTCTCTCTCTCTCTCTAGAAGTTTATAAAATTGTTAGGTTGTTCGGAAAGTTAATTCGTTTCTTTTTTCACAGCAGTGAATTTGATTACATTTTCTTACAGCCAGGTTCGCATTTAAGCTGCACTGTCTTCACATATTTGAAAGCTGATATCGTAGCCCTTGTGTGGGAAAAATTTTGCTTGAATTTGCGCAGAAGTTTTCATTTCGTGTCCAACCTAATATGAAAAGTCGAAGGTAGGATTTTCGGTTTACTTTACTTCTTTTATTACAATGGACAGAACGCCGTTACCACATTTGCTTTGGAAACTTTCGATTCGCTGCTTTTGCATCATATTCTAAAAGGCCAGTAGGAGCTGATAAGGACAATATAACAGCGGCAAACCGCGAAATGACAATTCGTGAGATTTGATCACTTGATGAAGTATTTACACACTTTTCTTTTGGCCAAAAGAACTACATTTCTTTCCGAATCACCCAATAAGTGTTAAGGTAGGGATTAAGTTGATAGCTATACAGATATTATGGAACTACATTTCTAGAAGTTGGAATAGTCTATTGTCAGTCCAATCAATATAAAGGAGAAATTTAAAACAGGATCTTTTAAATGGTTCATTGATTGAAATGGTTCTTCCGACACTTTGCTTGAAAATATCTTCAATCTCCTCGACGCACTTCGGTATTTCTATTTACCTTTTTTTTCGATTCACCCAACAATTTAAAAGAGAATTTCTTGGTCTTGTTCAGATCATTGTATGGATTTGATTTAACCTCCATTGTTGACTCTATTTGTTAGACACTCAACAGTTATTTTCCTACAAAAAAAAAAAAAAAAATTAATGAAAAAAGAAATAAAAAAGTTATAGCCGGCCAATAGAGGTTATTAACGACCCTACAACATTTCGCGTAATACAATTCTGATATTTATTTTTCTATTTTTTTTTCATACAGGTTATGGCCTACATATACTTTCTGGATGCTTTTCGAAGTTCTTTATCGTTCATTGCGCAAGCAATCATTTTCTACCCATTGCAGCAGTTCCTGGGACGCAATCACGTATTTTGCATAGAAGAACTCAGAACAATGATTACGACAGCTCGCGTTGAACTTCTCCCACGCAGCACAACGAAACATCTGTTGAAGAAGTTTACAAGAGGAAGAAGAAGACAGAGGAAACGAGAAAGAAAAAATGTAAACTTGATTTATTCTTCTGCTTTCGCATATCAGTGAAATCAAATTTTGATACCAAGGCTGTGTGTTTAGAATTTGGATCAACTTGCAAATAAATCGTAATAAGGCTCGAAGTGTATCGCATTGAAAGTGACATAAATGGCATCTTCAAGAAATGTTTATAGATCATGTCTGCCGGAAACCCGTTCACCAGTTAAACGAAAAAAGAAAGTTTCGTGTAAGTCACGCTATGGTAAGGTGACAAACATGAATGATCAGCTGGAACAATTGGAAAAATTGGATCCCAAGAAACCGTTTAAAGATCAAGAAACTTTATTAGTGGAAAAGTTACGACAATGTCGCGTCTTATATGATTTCGACAACCCCGATGCCGATGTCGAGGGTAAACAACTCAAATATATCACTCTTCGAGACATAATGGATTATCTAATACAAATTCGGGATACATTGTCAGCAGCTATCCATCAAGAAATAATCGGTATGGTCTCTTACAATTTGTTCTATTCATTGCCTACAGTTGAACTCACGGAAGATGAACGCAAAGAAGATGGTTTAGTTGAAGACGTCGCTTGGCCGCACTTAAGCATAGTATATCAGGTGTTTCATATTTTCTTATATCATTCCGGGTTCGTCCCGATTAACGCTCAATATTTAAATAACAAGAGATATTTATCGCAACTTTTTCATTTATTGTCTTCCGAAGATAAACGGGAACGTGTTGCTGTAAGAAAAATTTTAGTTGCAATTTACAATCAGTTTGCCGACGTCCAACAATTTATTAGAAAAGAAATATGCTATATTTTTTTAAGCTTCATATACGAAGGACGATATTGCAACGGCATACCTCAGCTATTGCAAATGATGGTTGGAATAATTGAGGGATGTGGTGCAGCGATTCAAGACGAATATTATGATATTTTGTGGACGGTGCTGCTCCCTTTACACAAATGCGAGTATTTCATATTATACTACAAGAAATTGACAAATTGCCTCATAGGATATATAAAAAAATATTCATATTTTCGTGAGTCTATAATAAATGAGGTCTTATTTTATTGGCCGAAAACTTGTACGGAAAAGGAGATAATGTTCTTAGATGAAATCGAGATGATACTTGAGCGCATTCATTTTCCAAAATTCTTTAAAATCCAAGACAATCTCTTTCAACAATTGCATGAAAGTTTAGCCAATCCGCAATTTCAAGTTTCGAAGCGTGCTCTGTCCTTATGGAAAAATAAAGCCATCGTTGCTTTGGTTTTCAAAAGAAATTTCTTCGATATACCTGATTTAATATCAGCCTTATATAGTGCTGGTAAGATCTGTTGGCATTTGAAGACCCACAATATCAGCATTTTGGAATACTTGGCAGACTTACTGCAATCCTTTCATGATTCAACTGCTAAATTACCATCCAAAGATCGTGTAAAACTCTGGAAGAGATGTATACTAACCAGCGAATGAAAGTAGCAAGAGACTGAGGAAGAACAACACGCAAAGGAAAGCGCAAGCGCAAGGGAGCGGCAAGAATTGCGAGAACACCAACAACGCCGACAACAGCACCAAAAAGGATACCTGCAGCAGTTAAGTGATTCGAAAGCAACACAAATAAGAGGAACAGAAAACCTGACAAGATGATCAACAATAACTACAGCTACAGTGACAAAAACATTGATGACAGCAAAGCCAATAACAGCAATAAGCGAAAAAAATTTTAAGTTAAGATAGTTGACAAAACAAAAATAGTAGTACAAGTAATTAGCCATAAACCTTAACCAAATTCCCAACAGATGAAGGACAACTAATAGTTAAGATACGAAACAAAACTTATCGTAACAAAAAGCTTGCAATAGAATTTAGGAAAAAAATCAGCATTTATAAGCCATAGAAAGACGAAGACCGCCTTACTCTAAGCTCAAATATTTAGGAAAATTCTACTTAAACGAATCGCTTAATATGCAAGTTTCCACAATAATACGTAAACTGGTTCATTACAGCTTTTCTCGTTATACTATGTGTTAGTTTTTTTTTGTTTTTTTCATGTTCTGGCCTCCGATTGTGTTAAAATTATTAATAAACTGATAGTGTGCTTAAGCACTGAAGATGTGGTTGAAAGCTTTTTCAATGTCCGGGAGATTTATTTTTTAATTACGCATCTACTATTATTAATTAGGTCAATATTAAAAGCAAATATTGTTATGAAAAATAGAAATCCGGATGGAATGAAAGGATAAAAAAAGCTTTTAAAAAATTAAATTAGAAAGAATTTTTTTGTATTTTTTTTATATTCTTTTTCTTGTATGCAAAGTCCAACAATTAAGTTTAATTAAATTATTTAATGTGGTTTATTATATATATATATATATATATATATATAATATATATATATTATAATATATATATATATATATGTATATTTATATTTATAATAGATTTTATTCATATTTCAGTATTTTCTTGAAAAGAATTTGTTATGGGAATAGAGTTTTGAAGGAGAAAGAAAGCAACTGATCAAAAATTGTATATATCTTTAATCGAACATTGATGAAAATCTTTTGTATATTACTATTTTATGCATACCTAATAAACTTTCAAGCTAGCAATCTCGTTAATGTTCGTTCTTTCGAAGGCAATAGTTGTGTAAAGTTTCTACAATTTTTATCTTCCTAGATCTAAAGACTATTTGTTCTAATTTAGGGGGTATTATTTAAAAAGGAGGCGAGTAAAGCAAACGTTCTAGTGGGACATGGTTCCTTAAAATAGTCTACAGCTCTTCGCTTAATACAAAGATGTTATACATTATATGAGACGGGGTCGAAAAAGTGGTCCCATAGGAATTATTTTCAATAATGTTTTCCGTGAATCAAAACAAGTCTGTGCCAAGTCAAGAAAACAAGACAGGGAGACTGACAGGCAGGCTTAAAAAGAACGGTGGATCTATCTCAAGTCCTTCTCGATGCCATAATATAATATTCTACCACAAGTGGTGTAGACTATAATTAAGCATATTTGCGGCGGACAGATATCTTAAGTCCAATTTGATTTTACAAGGAGATACTTCAAAATTTAAGGGTAAGAAGTAATACTGCAAATAATATTTGAATATAAACAAAAACTTCATTTGGTTATACCAGTTTCCAGTATACAGTTATTACAATCCCGAAAAGAATATTCTCTAAGAAGTTTGCTCTGAGGACTTGACTTTGCTTATTTCCTTTATATGGTTTCTAACGCCTCAATATTCGAATGCTGCAAACCGAATGAAAGAATTAATATACCTCTGATCTTCGCTGCAACATATTATTGGAGACTTGTCTAGAGTTTTTTTCATGGAAACGTCTCATTTCTATTTCCTTTCATTTCTCGCACCATATTTTTTATGGATTTTGTTTTTCATCTTATTACAGTTCCTGCTCGATTGCTAAAGATTGATATGGGACTATCTATAAAAGAAACTATATATACAACTATGAAATGTATATAAATGTATATATATATATATATATATATATATATAATATAAAACAAGTTGAAAATGTACATATCAGTTAAGGCGAATCTTGAATATGTCGTGTCTGGTGGATATAAATCGTCTCAAGCAATGCAATAAAAATCTAAAAGCTGGTGGATACAAATCGTAAACCACGTAAAACCAATTGAAAATGAAGTTTTATTTGTTGTAATCTACATCCAATCAATTTCTTCTATATAACTTTAATAACAAAGGATATTTTTACGGAACTTTCGACTGTTTCGGCTGTTTAGCAATGACAAACGGACTAGAAGGCGAACACCGTAAAATTGTGTTAAAGATTAGAGCTAAAGTTTCAGTTGTAGGAGTGCGAAATATCTAATAAAAGCCGGACGGATAGGTTAATGTACATAAATTAAATTATTATGTGAAGTGCTATATCATCTTATTTGAAAAGATGAGTTTAGAGCACATTTGTTTCTCAATTATTGAAAGGCAATGTTCAAAACAACCCTGGTAGGTAAGCTTTTGCTCTCTCTCTCTCTCTCTCTCTCTCTCTCTCTATCTCTCTCTTTTTCTTTCTCTCTTTCTTTCTTTCTTTCTCTCTTTCTTTCTTTCTTTCTTGCTCTCTCTCATTCTCTCTCTTTCTTTCTCCTCCCCCCTCTCTCTCTAACTCTCTCTCTCTCTCTGTCTCTCTCTCTCTCTCTCTCTCCATAATAGTTTTGAAATTGTTACGGATCAATAACGGTCCACGGCTCAATATGTTCTTCATAGATAGGCTCAGTCCGTTAACTTATGCAACTCAGCATGAATATTGTACATATATGTTTCTGATGCGACTTTCTAAATGAATGCGCTAGCGGATCGGAACAACGATTCAATTCATTGCAGGAAGCATATGCGAAAATGGTACGGTCTTAAATTAGCTCCAATTGTAAATTCTAAACAATTTATTGTAATCTTTTCTTTTTAACGCGGAGTAGAACAAATAGCGAGTGCATGAACTGACTTAAGAACAATGTAGCGGATTATGTGGCTCATTTTTCTTTATACATGTCAAAACAGATCTACGATCACTACGGCAATCGATATGCAATGAAAATCTATTGATTGTTACATAAAGTCGGATAAAACTAAAATACCATTCAAAAGTGAGTGTAAAGAATGAAAAAATGTTATGAAGCAGTAAAAGTTGAAAAAAGTGTAACAGTAAAAATAATTACCGCAGCAATACGAGGGCTTGGAAACAATACATAAAAGAAGATGAGAAAAACTTTTCTCTTCACACAACATTTTATGTTTATCGCCGTCCTTCTATTACGTTTACTATTTTTGCTACAGTAAAATAAAAAGAGTGTTGTTTTTTTTTTTTTTGTTTAACTAAAATTAATTACAGTTATTACGTTATCGCTCAAAAACCTCTTCTAAGAAGTAGAAACTATTTATTAAAGAAAGAAAGTGCTTGCAGGGAAAGCTGAAATTAATTCGATCTTAATATATAATAAATAAATTTTAGCATTTAGAAGAATATGGCGAACTTGGATGAAACGAGAAACTTCGACGATGTGATGAATATGATTGACTTACGTATTATTGAAGAACATCCAATTGAAAGGCGTTCGCCAATGAAAAGAAAGAAAAATAAATTACCCGCACAACGTTATGGAAACGGATTCAGTGAGGATGCTCATCTGCGACCACAGCGGTCATTGAATCCATTACGTTCCGCTTTTCGTGAACGAACATTATTCGCACGTAAACTAAAACAGGGCCGCGTACTATTTAATTTTATGGATCCTTTCGCCGATATTGGAGGTAAAGCCATTAAAACGGGCGTCCTTAGTAACTTAGCCGTGTATTTAGCGAACGCTAAAGGCATACTTACTGAAGGTATGTTTTATGAAGTATTGGGCATGATTTCAGCGAATATATTTCATCCGTTGCCACCTCACCAACGGAACGAAGGTGAACGTAAAGATAATGTTAGTGTTGAAGAAGTTTGCTGGGAACATTTACTGCTCGTCTATGAAGTTTTTTATTGTTTCGTACATCATTCAGGTTTCGAAAAAGCTTACGCCCAAGTTTACATGGATGAGAAATTTCTTATGAAACTTATTCGACTATTTGATACGGAAATTGAACCTGAACGTTACACATTAGCCAATGTTCTATCACGTATTTTCAAAAAATGTCCCACACGCCGCCAATTTATTAGAAAAACCATCATCGACACATTCTTAGCTCATATATATGAAGGAAAAGAATTTAATGGCATATCCGAGTTATTACAAATTTTCCAATTAGTTATTATGGAATTCGAATCAACTCTTAAGTACGAATACTTTGAAGTTTTAATGCGAGTGTTACTACCTTTGCATATTAATCCTCTCTTATGCATATACCATATTAATCTATCCAGTTGTGTTGTTTTATTTATTAAAAAATTCTCAGTACTAACAGAGAACATAATCAAGCAATTACTGCTGTTTTGGCCACGAAACTCAACAGAGAAGCAGGTAATCTTTTTGGAAGAAATTGACACTATACTTCAACTTATTGAGCTAAGGGAGTTTCAAGGCATACAAAAGATTCTGTTTCGTCACTTGGGTAAATGTGCAAACAGTCCACATATGTTGGTTTCTAAAAATGCTCTCAGAATCTTGAGAAGTCCTCATGTTCGCGTTTTAGTTGAGCAAAGCAATGTCTGCATACTTCCTATAATTGTACCGGCTTTGTATCAAACTACTAAGACGCATTGGAATGAATTTATTGTATGGCTAGCTATGGATGTTTTGAAAGAATATCTGCAATGGGTTGGATACTCATTTTATCAATTAACTTATCAAGATCACAAAGAACTATGGAAGGCGTTACATCGAGCAGCAGGTAATGCCGATAATGAGAATGCAAATAATGATGAAGGTCGAGCGTCTCCGACAGCGCCACCGTCATTCATTCAATTGAATTCAGCATTATTTGAAGAGTTATTGGCCGAATATACGGAAAGGCAACTTGCACGTGATATTCAAGAATCGCGAACGAGATTTATGTCACAGTATACTACAAAGGGCGGTCCAAAACTTTCATTGATACCACTTGATGATTCAACAAGTAGTAGTGATAGTGTCGATACCATATTCTCGGAAATTGCTAATAGCAGTGTCGTGCAGTCGAAAGTTGAGGAAGACGCGGAACAAAATCAATCAATAGAGAACGTAGAACAACAATTTCAACATGACCAACAACCACAGCAAGAGATGCAACAAGATGAGGAAGAACGGGAGAAGCATCAAGAAGAAGAATCAGGATACGACGAAGAAGAAGAATACGATGAAGAAGAGGAAGAGGAAGAAGAAGAAGAAGAAGAAGAAGAAGAGGAGGAAGAAGCAGAAGAGGAAGAGGAAGATGATGACCTTTAGCAACAAAAATACAATTAATGATCTTAATGCGAAGATGATCTCGTATGCGGATATTAATACAAACGATCCAACATAATACAATAACTCCCAATAAAAATGCATTAGCCGTAGTTCGAAAGTGAAAACAAATGAATTCCGTAAAGTCTATGAAATCTTCAAAGTAACGGAAGAAGCTTCCAATACATTTTGTATGTCTTGAAATGATAAGAGACCTGCAATCAGGTAAAAAACGAACTCTTACTCTCTAAAGAATCGAATCATTCAGTCACACAAACTACGCATGTTTCTTAAAGAAATAGCTCTCAATACATTTCGATATAGTTTTTTTTTTTTTTTTCATACTTTCCTTTGCTATTATTTAAAAGTAAAATGTGTTACGTATTGTGGTGTTGAGAAACGTAAATATTGTCGTTAACTATTAAAGATTGAAACGTTTTCCTAATTATTTTATAATCTATAGTGTAAATGTTAATTTCCGATAGCTATGCACTTTTCAAGATTAATTCTATTATTATTATTATTTCTATTATTATTATTATTATTATTTATTTTTGCGTTTATATATTGAAATCTGGTAAATCTATTTATATCTATAGTTTGAGAAAAACATTACAACTCCAACAATTATCATCATATCAAGCAAAAAATATTAAGTAAAAGAAGGCAAAAGTTATGTTTTATGTATTTATGTATGTGTATGTATTTCCTAGATGTTATTATATTATAAGAAAAAATAAATACCTTTGAGAATTAAAGAAGAAAAACTTTATTTACGTGTAACATTTAGTAATGCAAAGGAAGTTCGTTGTTGCATTTTGTAATCACCAAATGACCTGAGGTATATTCTTCCATGGCCCGACGCCAATCATAATTTATGCTCCCTTTCACTAACTAATTCAACACATTTATCTCCTGCAGAAATTTTGAGATCAACGTTGTGGATGTATTTAGTCCACTCATAAGTAGACTAGCAATTGGTCAGACACTGAGCAAAATGTTACTAAATATTAACAAAAGTTGAAAAACATTATTGCTTGCTTGGGTGCTTTAACTTTAAAGTAAGTAAAGTCTGAGCGTGAAAATAGGAGGTGCGTTCAAAAAAACCAAGATGACTCTTCAAATGTCGTTGACTTCCCACATTCGATTAGGGAGATAAAGGCCGCTTGGTCGAAAGAGTTCAAAGCCAAGTCATCTTCTTTTTTTTGAACACGCCTCGTAATTTTCACGTTTAATTTACAGGAAATCGAATGTCGAAGTTTTGTAATTTTTTTTTTTCGTTTTTTGATCGTCTACTAATAGATAAATTTCTATTGTATTTCTCAGTTTAATTGTAATAACAGGAAACTAAAACTCGATGAATTGTGTATCTTCTTCGTGAGAGTCCAATTGTAAGACGATTCAGTAAAATCTGTCCATCCGCTCCTGTTTAGGCTGAAAGAGGTTTAATAACAGAAATAAAAAATGTCAACTCGATCCAGATCACCTTAGTCGATTGTTCCATATCAAATGTGGAAGCTCATAAATTATACTAAAAATCGTAGTTGCACAGTGGGCTTCATGTGAAAAGGAATTATATTTCTCAATGAGTTTTATTGTGGAGAAATATCGAAAATCGCAAATCATCTTTCATATAACAACTTTTTCGAAACAGGACTTTGTGTGGGTAAAAATCGTTAAAATGATCTAATACAATATGTCTTCAATAGGGCTTGTACTTGGGCTAAAATGCATCTCTCGATCGTCTTATTATGAAAGCTGTAGCTTGAACAAGAGAAATAAAGGGAAAACAGATTGACGGACAGATACTATTAAATGGGTTAATCTAATGATGTTCATTAAAGAATATATGTATAATATATATATGAAGTATATATAGTAAAGGGGGAATCTGGTTACAATAAACATAAAAATATGGAAACAATACCGTTTGGGTTATTTATGGGAAAGTTCGTTGCCTCTTGCAAATGGTTATTCTGACGAAGATAGTTATTCCCATCATTCTTCCCGAATACTTTGATTGGAAAGATTATTATAACTTATGGTGATTCAAATATCAATTGTTGTTGTGATTTTTCTTTCAGAAACTGGGTGTTCAGCGTCGTTGTTTGTTGTTGTCATTCCGTCAAACCATTTGCGGTAAACATAAGAAAGCTTCAGAGGCACTGTTAAGTATATATATATATATATATATATATATATTATATTCTTATATATATATTCTTAATCAGAATTAAATTCTAGATCGATCGAAGCGGATCTGTCCCGGTGTTTGACCATCTGACTGCCCATCTGCCTGTACAAATGAAGATATTGACTTCTGATTTGACAAACTGTTCAAAATTCTTGCATACAGAGTGTTAGTGCAAATGGTTCAAATATAATATAAACCAAGGAAAAATGTGCTTCCAAAATGAATATAATATCATCTGAAAGGAAGAAGAGAAAAATTCGTGCGTATAAGCTCAGCTTCCTTAAGATCATCAAATTAATCATAGAAATTAATAACGAAATGAAAACCAGAAAAATACAAAATTCAATCTAAAAGATCGCATACATTATGCAAACCATGTAATAGTGTGCGTATTATTATAATAATAAGAAGGCAAATGTTAAGGCATTGATTGATTGAACAAACGGTACTTTTTTTAAGGGAAATTAATGCAAAATTTGTGGACTGATCCTCAAGAATCACCAGAATCGATTAAAGGACTAAATAGCTTTGGAGAAAAGTATTTCGGAACTTTAGACATGTGTTGTGTATTGTCACTCCTTAAGATCATGCGAATCGCTGAATGTCAATCGTTTTTAATAAAAGCAAAGAAAAAGAGAAAAGAAAGCAAACGAGAGAAAAAAGTTTGAGAGAGCGAGAGAAAAATCTCAATAAAATTTGCTTCAAAATTAAACGATTTGTCGCATTCGAATGCCTTAGAGATGATCAAAACGTGTAATTAGCGGTCGACACTAGCTTAGCATTTAGTGTATAGTCAAGCACTTTTCATGCTTGAATAGAAAACATTGTTAATTCCAAGACCTACAGAAAATGCTTAAATGAAAAAAACTGCTTAAATGCTTTATTGGAAAATTATTCTTTTAACGATTCAAGTAGAATATATATATATATATATTTCGGAACGAATTTTCGATAGCCTGCGTTAACTCAAATAATATTCTAAAAGGAATAAAAAATTACCTATAGAGAAATATGACTTGGGACGAATATGTGATCTGAAATTTCTTCCCCTTTCTTCTCCCTCCCTTCTCTCTTTTCGACTTTATATTTATCTAATATGTTATGGAGAGTTTTGATTGTTTTGTACGAAATCATTTCAATGTTAATTTTTCTCGTTCTTCTTTATAACATCATTTTCATTAGCAAACATTATATGCAGGCGCGGTATTTTTTTCATTGTTACAACCGCAACGATCGTGAGCTTGAGTTGACTATTAAGGCGCTCATAGAGAATGTCAAATTTCGCACGGTAATAAAATGGCGGCTTAGTATGTAGTATCTGTAAATAAAACAAAGCGAAAAAGACCATAACCTCTAAATTGCTTCCCTGATTTATCATAAAAAAAAAAAACAAATTCTTTACAATACGTTCAATACTCGCTTAGAAGCAACTTCATATTAACATAAGGTCTAAATATTACAGCAACAAGAAAAAGAATTAAAATTATTAAATATAATAAATGGACAACAGATGCGAAGTAAGGCGTCTTTAATTAATAAATTTTGCGAAACATTTCTGTACTCATTCAAGTTTGTTTGTTGAAAATGGTGTCAAGGGAAAATTTTAAACGAAATGATCCATTCGAAAGGTTTTCTCCTATGAAGAAATTTAAAAAACCTCAGGGTCAGTCACGTTATTTACATTCAGACAATGAAGAATTAAAACCGCTACCATATCTGAATCCCAATATGAATCCTCGCAAACAAGAAGCAGTGTTTATAAGCAAATTACGTCAGTGCTGTGTATTATTTCATTTCGAGACTCCTGATATTGACTCGGAAGGCAAAAAAATTAAATGCAATGCCCTTAAAAACATAATACACTACTTAAGCTATGGCCGCAATGTGCTTACCGATGCGATATATCCTGAAATTGTTGATATGTTTGCTTGCAATATATTTCATACGTTGCCCCCCAATGAATTTGCAGATGTCGATGCGAAAGAGATTATTTTTGAAAAATCCTGGACACATTTAAACCTGGTGTACGAGGTGTTCCTTAGTTTCCTAGAATCGCAAGATTTTCAATCGTTCTTCGCCGTACCTTATATTAATGAAAAGTTCATCATACAGTTACTAAAATTATTTGATTCCGTGAATAGAGTGGAACGTCAACTTTTGAAAATTATTTTACATCGCATTTACAATAGATGTGTGAGTTTACGAGAAACAATAAGACGGGAAGTCAAATATGTACTAATAGGTTTTATCAATGGAACCGAGCATCTGAACGGCATTAATGAGATATTAAATTTTATGGAAAGTTTAATTATCGGTTTCGCCGTGCCACTGAAGTTCGAGTACAAAGAATTTATGATTAAAGTGTTGGTACCGCTACATAAAAAAGAAAACTTACCATCATTTTATGAACAACTTGGCGCTTGTATGATGCCTTTAATCAAAAAGGAGCCTTTGCTTTGCAGGCCGGTAATACGCGGCCTCTTAAGGATATGGCCGAAGAGCAGCGCAAGAAAGGAAACAATTTATTTGAATGAAATTGAGGTAATGATCGAAGAGATTAGCTTATTGGATTTTTATAGAATCCAGAAATATCTTTTTCGTCAAATATCTAAATGTGTATCCAGTCCGCATTATCAAGTTGCTAAGCATGCTCTTAATTTCTGCCGCAACAAATATGTCGTCAATCTGATTATGCAAAACTGTGATGAGATTATGCCTCTTATAGTACCGGCTGTGAATGACATCAGCAAACATTACTGGAATAAGACTATTTTGTTACTCTCCCGTGCTGTGTTAATTAAATTTCAAAGAATGAATCCCGGATTATTTTCTGAATTAATACAAAGTGAAATTGAAGAATTGGCAAGAAGAGGTCTAGCAGTGCAACAAGCACAGATGCAGCAGCGGCAAGACGGCGGGCAACAGCAACAAAACCTGGAACAACAACAACCGGAGCAGATGGTACAACAGCAAAGAGAACAAGAAGAAGAAGAAGAACAACAACAACTACCTGAAGAGACTCAGCAGCAAAAACAAGAACAGGCAGAGCATTCAGAACAATACCAGCAGCAATTATTAGAACAACAAAACCAGCAACAGCAGCAGCAAATACATCAACAAGAACATGTACAGGAAAAGCAAGAAGACGACGAGAGAAGAGGACGAGAAGAGCGAAAAATGCAACAATATCAACAAGAACCAATACAACAACAGGAGCAGATGAAGGAGAAGCAGCATGAACGACAACCACAAGGATTGCAAAAGCGATCAGGACAATACTACCAGGAGCAATTACATCAAAAAGAACAGCAGCAACAACAAGAACAAGCATGTGTACAGAAAGGAGAAGAACTACAGGGTCAACACAAAATGCCACAAGATCAAGACGAACAATTGCGAGCACATGCTCTCCAGCAATGGGTACAATACCAACGGAATCAAGTAGAACAAGATCAAATGGAGCAACAACAACAGATACAAGAACAAAGGAAAGGACAACCGCAAGAGCAGCAGAGAATTCCACAAGTGTTGCAAAAGCAATTACAGCAAGCACAACTAGAAGAAGAAGAGCAATATAAACAACAAAAGCTAAAACAGCTATTGCAACAGCTAGAAGAACAAATAGAATTTCCAAAGCTACCGCGGGGAATAGTAGAAAGACAAGAGTCCGAAGCCCAGCAACACCAGAAAAAGGCAGAAAAGCAGGAAAAAAAACAAACACAGGAACAGCAGCAAGCGCAAGGAGAATTGCGAAGACAACAACCGGAAGAACAGGCGCAACACTTACAACAAGAAAAGCAAGTAGGTCTGCAAGAGCAGAAGCAACCGGAAGAAGAAAGGGAATTGCAAAAGCGTCATCAAGATCAACAAGAAGAAGACCAAGGGCAGATTGAACAGCAACTGCAACAGCACCAAGTAGAACAGGAGCAGCCACTTGAAGAACAGGACCAACAACGGCAACCCCAAGAACAGAGAGAAATAGAAATAGAAGGAGAAGGAGAAGGAGAAGAAAAAAAATTGGAAAAAGTATTCCTTGATGAAATCGATCCCTACAATTTATGTTCACTAAGCAAGAAAATTAAAACAAAGCAAACTTTCGTCCGATACAGAAATTCGAAGGCCGACGAATTGGAAAGACTGCCACCACTAAAGTATAAACATTCCGCAATTAAACAAGAGCAATTATTCATACGAAAATTGCGTCAATGTTGCACTGCGTTGAACTTCGTCGAGCCTATAACTGAATGGAGAGCCAAACTTATCAAATATGACATCCTGAGTGAATTATCGATCTATATAACACGTGGCCGTGGTGTGCTTACGGAAACTGTATATCCGGAAATAATAAATATGGTCTCTTGTAATATATTTCGTACATTGCCTCCCCAAGATCACAAGGATTTCGACAATGACGTGAACTTTCCGATAATCGACGCCGCCTGGCCTAGTCTGCAATTGGTTTATGATGTTTTCTCCTCGTTTCTGTATTCAAAAGCTTTTCGAGGAAATATTGCTGAAAATTTCATTGATGAGAAGTTTATCAGCGAACTTTTGGAATTATTTGATTCGGAGGATGAACGTGAACGTTTTGCATTAAAAAATGTTTTACATCGTATTTACAGTAATTGCATAAATTTACGAGAATTCATAAAAAAACATATCGTATTTGTACTCGTAACATTCATTTACGAAACAAAGCATTTTAGTGGCGTAGGGGAACTGCTAGAGGTTCTCGCAAGCATAGTTAAAGGTTTTGCTGTACCGCTCAAGATCGAATATAAACGTTTTCTGTTCAAGGTATTGCTGCCGATGCACAAATTGAAATCTTTATCACTTTATCATGAGAAGTTAAGCTATTGTGTTCTACAATTTCTTATAAAGGATCCATTGCTCGCTGAGCCATTTATACAGGGCCTTTTAAATATATGGCCGATAAGTCATGCGCAAAAGGAAGCCATGTTTTTAGTTGAAATTGATGAAATACTTAGTGTAATTATTCTACCGCCTATGAAAACCATTCAAGAACGTCTTTTCATCAAACTATTTAAATGTTTATCAAGTACACATTTTCTGGTCGCTAGATATGCCCGTCACATCTGGAATAAAGCTACTTTTATATCTGCGATTAATAAAAACAATGCAATCTTCTCGTCAGTTAAGTTAGAAGAAGACAACTTCGAATTAATTAACGACCTGATAAATATATATGAAAATGCGAAACGTGAAAGTGCTGTTAAGGAAGTGCGAAAGAAATTTTCTTATCTTGAATTAAATCTCGCGGCGAATAGCAATGTTCCGGCGAAAGAAGGTGGAGCGGGAGATCAACAACCAGATCCGAACATGTTAGGTTAACATGCTAAACAAGAAACAAGAAACGCAGCCAACACCATTGTCGACTTTAATAATCCGCGCTTCGCATCGAACTGAACGCAGTCTCGTTAAATATGCGTCTTGAGCATGCATGATAGACTTATTGCATGAACATTGATGTGAAGTGAAAATTGCCGGAATTTGTGTAACAAAACTGCGGGGTAATAAATTCTATGGGGAACACATGTGGCATAGAACAACATCAGCTACATGTAAAGCGTAGGAACCCATTACTGAAGTGTAAAAAGCTGTTGTCAGATATAAAAGTAAATTCGCTTATTCTTAATGTGCACCAGCACGGCGGGATTAGGGAAATCGAAAATAATAATGTGTTACATATTGTTATAATGTTTAAAACATGTAAATGAAATTAAGAAAAGCAAAAAAAAAACAAAAAAAAAAAAAAAATTATTACCGCTGTATATGTTTTCGTAAATCTTATGTAATCTTAGTATTAGTGTCAGCTTATTTTTAGATTAATTAGAAACTATTTGAATACCATTTAGAGGCTAAATACTGTAAAGTCGGGTATTGTCCGAAAGAATAATTTGCAGTCATTAGAAAGATAGAGAATAGAAAGGAAAACAGAAAAAAAAAAGATGAAAGCCATTAGTATTAAAATTCTTTTTCTTTTTTTTTATTTCTGCTTATGTCTTTCTTTACATGCGTTTGCAACCCAAGTGTATGCGAGAATTAATTAGTCTTACAAACCTGGCGAATAACATTTAATTATGTATTTTTAATAAAATTTATGCATGAATTGAAATTTTCTTTCATTTATATAATTTGTTGTTTTACTCGTTCATAATCAACCAACGATTTGAAAATCCTTCGTAATCAAATGTGCATTCGCAGATAGAATTTATTAAAGCGAATCAGCCGAATGTTTAACGGACATCATATAAAAGCAATTTGAATTTTTGAAAAATTAATCCTCAGCAATCAAATCCCAAGAGACTTTTAAAAGAGTAAATAAGAAAATTATAGTCGGGCAAGGTCGATTTTTAGATACTATACATCACTTTGCTTAGTGCAGTTATTCCCTCGTTTTACTTTTTACAAACTACTACACACTACTACTATAAACCAATTTTCATCATACAACACTAACAATTAAGCCTTATTGGCATGCAAGGGTTTACACACATTATCTGAGGTGGTATCGAAAACATAGATTTATATGTGGTACAAATTCGGTACTGTTACCGAGTGACTTTTGCCGTATAATTTTGAAAACCACAATTTTTTCCATATAAGAACTTTGCAAAATTAGGCGTTATATGGGGGGGGAGTGGGTCGATCCGAATCCGAATCATTTTCAATGGCATTGGATAAAAGCATGTAAGTGCGTAAATGTTATCAAAATATCTTAAAAATTGCGACCTGTACGTTGAACAAACACAAGAATGCCTGGGCGGATATCAGACGAACAGATGGACAGACAAGCTTAGGAAACGGTTCTAAATCGATCGGTACAATAAAAGGTGGATCTATCCTAAGCTCTTCTGGGTGTTACGTACATCCGCAAAAACTTGTGTTAAATTTCACCTCATAAACGTCGTAAGTGTTTCAGCTGCAGATGGTTTTAAACGACATAAAAAGTATTTTTTCGGTTTATTTCAATGTGTGTGAGGAGATGATTTCTGACTATCAAGCGGCCATGAAACGTATTATTACGAGAAATGGGACTTGGATTTATGCATGTGACCCGGAAACAAGCAATCATTTAAGTAAATATCGTCCAAAAGGTGAGCGAATACTGGAAAAACCGCATCAAAGTCCCTCAAGAGTCAAGGTGATGTTAACAATTTCCCTCGATTATCGTGGTGTCGCGCACTATGAATTCCTTCCGACGGACCAAATTGTTAACTTTGATTACTTTGAAGGCGACAAAATAGATTTAAAAAAGAAAAAAAAGAATTAAATTGGTCTCACTTTTGGGACACAGTGTACTAGATGACGTGGATTACATTATATTTCCTGATTCAAAAATTTTATGTCGACTTAACAATTGCATGTAATCATAGAAATTTGATTCGCTATATAGTTATTATCTTTTTTAGTAAATTAAAATATTTCTTTATTTATGTAGTACGAACAAATTACTCAATAAGTTTGTAGGATTACGTACAAATATAGACTGACTATAGACGAATCCTTAGTTTTTTTTTCGCATTACTAACCTTCAAGCGCAAAATGTGCTAAAATGTCTTAATATTTCGACCATTAATTTACAAGTTACAGTTGTTCAGATAATGCTACCTTTGTTTTGGTAAAGTAACCATGAAAGTCTAAGTTTCGTGATTTTGTAAACTACGATATTTTATAATAAATACTTTTGCAATAATTCAAAGTAAGAATACAAAAAATGAAAAGTTCTGGAATTGGGCAAGAAGAGAGGGAGAGAGAGAGAGAAAGAAAAAAAAATCTTAGATAATGATTTATAGCCGTACTCTGAGCAAAGTCACAGCAACCTCGCAAATCGCAAGCGATTTCTATTTTTGTAGATTTTGTGTTGTATTTATATTGAAGAGTGCGACTAATAGCAAATTTGATATAAAAGTCACAAAAGCTAGGACAAGAAAACACATTGTTGCCTCTTATGACTAGTGACCGGTTACAACGTCGTAATACGCCTTTTTCTTCAATAACATCGCAGCTAAATAAATACCAGACTGGCATTATTTTGAAAAGAAATATACATTAGCTTTCTGCCAACATCCCGCACACCCGGTGTCCTGATTAAGAGTGAATCATTTTATTCTCTGGAATTTTTTTCCTTTCTCCATTCATTATTGGAAAACTGGAAAGCTGAGCTTGCAATCGTTGGACCTCTTATAGTCTTACATAGATGAGAAAATTGTGATTTGATCTGTCGATTTATGCTTTTAATCAATTTATGTCGACCGATGGGAGCTTTCGCTCCCAGATCAATTTGGAAACATTAGATGCTAGTCATCCATGAAACGCTGGATAGGAAAGAGGAAAGCGCCCGCACAAATGGCTCAGGATTATTGCATTTATAGTACGTTAATGATACTTAGGTTAGTTCACATTTTTTGATAAGAAAATTTTTAATAGACTTTGTATAGATAATTTTCCAAGTTGGGTGCAAAACAAGCCTTCCCTGCACAAAAGTTTGCTGCGTTGAAGTTCTGCATTGACGGTCACTCATTCATCGGATATATTCGTAAATATAGCTTAAAAATACAACTCCGGCACTGTCCTTCTCATCAAATGTCTAAGCTTGATTTCCCTGCTTTACACAAATGGGTTAATGAAACCAATATTTTTGCTCTTTAGATACTTAGGAAGTAACCTCAAGAACAATAGAAAACCACAACATGACATTTATGTTAATATATCGTTTTTCTATGTGCAATCCTTTCAATGACTCATATTTTCCTTTTGTTTTCTGATGGATTATTGTGCTGCATATAGTGTGTTTTGACAGAGTTTATATTTGTTTTGTTTTCAAAAATCCTTTTTTTTTTTTGTAAATTACACAGAATTTCCGTTTCTCATTTGTATTCAAAAATGCTTATTTTTTTTTTCTTTTTTCTTCTATTGTATCCATTTG